>SEYY01006858.1:32500-50000 GCA_009176605.1 Armadillidium nasatum | reverse complement strand
ATATATATATATATATATATATATATATATATATATATATATATATATATATATATATATATATATATATATATATATATATATATATATATATATATATATATATATATATATATATATATATATATATATATATATATATATATATATATATATATATATATATATATATATATATATATATATATATATATATATATATATATATATATATATATATATATATATATATATATATATATATATATATATATATATATATATATATATATATATATATATAAGTTAATCCAAAAGTTTTAATAATTTATAATATATATACTCTCCTCAAATAAATAATAAAACTAAATATATTAAACTAAGATATTCCCTAAACAGGTTCTTGTATTGCACTTACCCAAGTCCTGCAAGTCTGCTAATTTTGGGCATTTTTTAATAAGTGTCGATGCTGCCTTAATCGTTAAATTATTAGCTTTGCTAATTTGAAGCGAATGAAGCTGATTAAAATGACCATTATTTACAAGCTGTTCGATTTTGTCATCTCCTATCTGCAAAACGTTAGAAATGATGCAAAAAAATTACTTTAAACAACACTGATTATTTCTTCTTAACTAGCAGGAAAAAAACCTAAAGGAAACTGAATTGTAAATATATCATTTTTATACATTAATGAATATTAAAATTGATATTATATGATAAAAAGGACAGAAGCCGAGCATTTACTTACGTCTTCAAGGCTGATAAAATCTATTTTTGTGAGCTTCTTTGAATTACTGAGAATAAGATCTATATAAGAGGAAGGAAGGTAAGACCTCACTCGAACTACTTCTAAATTTCTTAAAGCATTTGGTCTCACAGCTTCTAAAGCCTTAAAAATGAATAAAGATTATGTTTTTGAGTAGAGAAATTTGCTTAAATATTTTGCAGTATTATTTAAATTCAAAAACGTTACCTCATACGGTGCGGAAACTTGTGAGCCTTCTAAAGTTAAAGAAGTGAGATTGACACATGATTCGAGAACCGCCTGCAAATCCAGGCCCTTGCAGTAAACATGCAAATGGGTCAGCTGGTGCCCGACAGCTTTAATTGATTCTTTTACAGATAAAGATCCAACATTTAATAAAGACAATTTTTTCAGATGCCTTAGTTGGCCCATTTGACTTCTTAATCCATTCTTTTGCCATAAAGACTCTAATGCCCTACCTAGGTCAACTTCTCGGTAAGAATGTCCGAGAGTTAATTCCTTAAGATCAGGGCACAAGGAACTGAGCAAGAGAAATTTATTTGAATTGACACGTTCTTCTTTCATTCTGCAACGCAAATGAAATTGAAAGCATTTTTAAAAATTTTATCCATTTTCTTTTTCTTGTTAACCTTATTTTTTTTTTTTTTTTTTTTTTTTTTAACTAATCCTAAGAAGAACAAATATTCTCATGTTTGGAAATTTAAGCCTGAAAAAGGAAACCTATTTAAAAACATTTAAAGAGAGAGATGTGGGCTCAGTAACAGCAGCAGCAATTTAAAATAAGAAAAACAAAATTCCAATATACTTACCTTGCAAGTTTATATCTTGCTGAATGACGCTTTATTGTTGGCAAAAGGGCATAATTTTTGGGTAAAATAGAATTTCTTCCAACAAGAATTTCGAGGGCTTCAGAAATAGAATTACAATCTCCAAGGGACCTTAATTGTGGTAAATACTTAAGCAAAAATGCAATACCAAAATGAGTCACGCAAGTTCCTAAGGTATCGAACTGAAGAAAGAAAAAAAAGTTTTAAATATTTTCAAGTAAAAAAAATAAAATGCAACTTCAAAAAAGTCACTCATATACAGTATAAAAATTATTCTACACAACGTTAATTACAAAAAATATTGCTTTAAAAAAATTTTTTTTTTTTGAAATTAAAAGAATGACTGTGGGCAAATAATGCTACTTTATTTTTTGCTTCCCACTTTTAATTTATTTTTAAATATCGGTAGTTAATTTGATTAATTTTAATAATTAATTACAAAACTGAATACAATATAACTTTTTTTCAAAGATAGTTAATTTACAATTTTGCTTATTTTAGAACAAAATATCTGTTAACATTTAAAATTTTATTTTTATTATTATTACATCAATTCCAATAAGAAATTACTAACCTCTGTAAGAGTACTACAACATGGATTTAAGTGGAATGAACGAACTCGCAACTCGTGCAAATGACAACCTCTTCTTTGGGTATGATTTTCAGGGTATTTCAGACACAGACCCTTTACTCCTTGATCAGTAATACTATAACTGGTGAGCGCATATATATATATATATATATATATATATATATATATATATATATATATATATATATATATATATATATATATATATATATATATATATATATATATATATATATATATATATATATATATATATATTTTTTTAAGTCTTGCAACTAGACTTCAATAAGCTGTATAGGGTTGGGAAGACCTCTCAGCTGCTTTTCTCTTCCCATGTGCCTCCAGCATTTGGAGGTTGTAGCGACAGGCCTAGCAAGCCGGCTATATAAAAAAGAATCTGCTCGAGTTACCAAGGCTACACCTCGGACGAGTGAAAATCTAAAATTGACAACATCAGCGTGATAATGGACTACGGAGCCTGGAGGTGTAGCACCCGACAGGCATCAGCCTACCGGATTGGACGGTGATGATGATGATATATATATATATATATATATATATATATATATATATATATATATATATATATACACTATGGTGGCAAATGGGCAAAGACTAGAAGCCTACCAGTTTTCCAGACGGGCCGAATTTAAGGCCGACATGTCCAGATTCACGTCAAAAGATGTTGCGAAAATAGATAAAGGGAATGCTTCAGACTTTCCAGTAACGTACTTGCAAGATCATCAGTTTGGAATAAGAGAATTGGAAAGAGAAAAAATGAAACTGTGCAGGAAGGCGTGTCGCACAAGCCCTTCTCAATGGAGGAGGTAAGCAATTGGAGTGTTCAAGAAAAAAGTGTCCGTTGTAATAGCGATAGCATAGGGCGAGTGATATAACAATACAAAGAGCAGAAAGACTGGAGGAGACAGTTTTAATGACACTACTGAAACTGTAAGATTAGTGCACGTTTTAAAAATTTTTCTTTTAATGCAGGGAGAGCTATGTGAGTGAACCATCCCATATGTTTGGGGAGGGGAGGTGAACAAGCTATAAATAGCAAGCAACTTGGGTGACATGCAGAAATTTTGAAGTTGCCTAAAGACACCCAACCTATAAGAACTTATTTAGAAAGGAAGGTAATGTGATCTTTCTGAAATGATCATTAGAAAAAGAAAAGCCAATAAAATCAATGGACAAATGAGTTTGAAATGCTTTTTCGAAGATGTCAGAGTTTTGTAGAAGATTATGTAGAGTAGAATGATGGAGGAACTAAGTTTATAATGCATTAAAAACAACCATGCTTCTTTGCTTCGACTAGAAATTTGAGAAAGATCAGGATCGTTATTCAAAGACCACCCTCATAGCGTCAATTAATCGTGGTGTCGGCTAAGCATTTTTTAAAATAAAAGAAGTAATGAGTGGTGGAGTCGTTGGCGCACAAGAGTGGCTACATGAAGTAATAGAGAAAAGATCTTTAATGAAAAGTTAGAAAAAGAGTTTTGTGATAGATTCCTGAGAAATACCACTATTAATTGATTCAGAAGATTAACAGTAGCCGTCTACAGAATGACAGGAAAGAAAATTTGAAAGAAAGTTAAATAATGAAATGAGAAAGTTATAGAATTTAAAATATACATGTAACAGATTCTATCGAAAGTTTACGAAATGTTCAGCTTCACAGCAAGATTCATCGAAATGCCGAAAAGCAGAGGATCTAGAGTCAGAGATGAGAAAGTTCACAAATACAGCGTTCCATTAAGAGAACGATAGTGGCAGTCTGAGACAAAATTAGAAGAGTTGAGATCCTTCCAGATATTCCTGCTAAGAAGGATAGTTTCAAGAACTAGAAAGAAAAGAAAAAGAAAATAAACTATGATTAGAGGGTTGAGAGGTGTCTCCTTTTTTCAGCAAGTTAAATAAGCGCATGTTTTCTGCAAGAAGCAAAGGTCGAAATAGAAAGACAAGACGAAATAGTTTGATAAAGCAAAGTGCATGCTCTGAAATACAAGTTTTGAGAACCACAGGAAGGATACTATCAGGATCATATGCTTTCTTAGTGTCAAGCTCAGAAAGAGCAGAAATAATCTTTAGAAGAAATCACAATGATAGGCATAAATGAATTGGAGAAAGCTCCACAATCACCTAAGGTAGTATTAGAGTAAAGTGTTTAGCTTTTGTAGAAGGCAAAACGGCAGTTGTATTGTCGGAAGATACTAGAGGTAAAGGAAGAAGAAGAAGTAAAGTTGGAGTCGATATATATATATATATATATATATATATATATATATATATATATATATATATATATATATATATATATATATATATATATATATATATATATATATATATATATATATATATATAAGCAGCTCCGTAGCTCAGTTGATCGAGCACTGGCCTAGCAAGAGAGAGGTCCAGGGTTCGAGGCCTGGTCGGAGTAGAGAAAATTTGGCAGTTCTCTCTTGCGCTTAGCCCCGCCCACTATGCGTATTAAGTACACTAGCGGAATGCTTGCTGAAGGCGGAATCAAAATCGGCATCCGTGATAGGCTTGGCCAGCCAGCGGATGTTTGCCGTCTCCCGTGAAACCCTTGGTTCATCCTCGAATGAACCTACTGACAGGGCTAATAATCCTTCCTGTGGATTTTGATGTGATATATATATATATATATATATATATATATATATATATATATATATATATATATATATATATATATATATATATATATATATATATATATATATATATATATATATATATATATATATATATATATATATATAATATATATATTTTTTCCCATAAGGGATACAAAATTATTGAAAGAAAAAAAAAATTTAATAAATATAACTACTTATTAATCCTATATCGAACATGTGGCCAAGGCCTTCCTTACCTATAACATATTTTTAATTTTTGAAGATTATCTGCATTATGTCCAAGGGCTGTAAGAAGTTCATTAGTGGCTCCCTGAAGAATTGTTATCTCAGTTAAATGTTTGTATGAAGCCATCACTCCCAAGTAAGAAGGTGATGAAGGCGACTTAACAATCACCTAACAAAAAAAAAAAAAAATATATATATATATATATATATATATATATATATATATATATATATATATATATATATATATATATATATATATATATATATATATATATATATATATATATATCAGGTTTGGGGCCAAGTAAAAGTACTTGTACTTGAACCTGATGTACTTGGAAAAAATCAAGTCCTTTCAAGTACTTTTTAAGTACAAGATAAATTTTAAAAGCAAAAATTTTTTTGTATATTTTAGAATTTAGGAATGAATCTCAATAGTATGTAGTTTTACAAGTTAATAACTAGCTTTGTAAAAAAAAAAAAAAAAAAAAAAATGTACTTTTTTTTTTTTTTTTTTTTTATTTTTTTTATATTTTTTATATATATATATATATATATATATATATATATATATATATATATATATATATATATATATATATATATATATATATATATATATATATATATATATATATATATATATATATATATATATATATATAATAAAAAAAAAAAAAAAAAAAAAATAATAATAATAATAATAATAATAATTATAAATTATAAAAAGTGACAAACTTCAGTGAAGGAGCAGCTATTTTTCTACAGAATTAATCAGTTTTCTTTCGTGTAAGATTTTAGTATCGGTCGTTTTTTACCGTTACCGATACTTATAAAACTTCCATAATAAAAGTTGCCGGCACCGAAAATTCACTCCATCTCTAGTCTTTCTTGCCTTTGTGTGAAATATGTATAATATACAGACTGCTGCTATTCTTTAAAGGATGGAGTCTAGTGCATTTCAGTTTAACAATAATAATGATGATAATGATAATACCAAATAATAATAATAATAATAATAATAATAAAAAATTATGAAAATGATAATGATGAAATACTACTACTACTACTAGTAATAATAATCAAAATAATTAACCTCTTTTTTGGCAGAAATTTTTCGTTTTTTCCGAGCAGGTCCAGCTTCATCTGATTTTTGTTCTTTGTTGCTAGGTAGCTCTTGAGAATTGCTTTTAAGTTTTGAAAAAAGTTTCATTCCCAAATTCATGTCAGTCAAGGAATCAGGCTTTTAAAAAAAATAAATATAAAATTTTTCAATAAGTGTGCATTCGAGTAGTGCATACTATATCAAATAATTAAGAAAAAATATTACTAGGGGAAGAGATTATTCTGGAATCTAAATAAAATTATAATGATTTTTTTTTTTTTTAAAGTATAACCAAAAGAAGCTGTTCGTAAAATAATTTAACAAAGTTCTCATGTCAAAGTAACTTAGTGACGACTGTACTACAACATGCATTATCACATGTACCAAGTAATTTATTCTGAGTTATATTATCCTTTTCAACATATTTACTGTTCCACTTCCTGCTAGACCTTCTTTCTTATTTTTACATCAGCGCTTCGATTCACTAATCTCTTCTACATCTTAGGCTTAGGGTATTTACAAGTTCAAAGGAGGCTTGCCAAAATTAACATCTCATTGCAAATTTCTCAAAATTAGTCTTTCTTTTGTCTTTGACCTTTCCACCTTTCACTAATTTCTTTGGATTGTTATTCTCTTCATTGCTCTAATGTCTAATTTTAAAATCTTCCCATTACTTAAGCTAAATCGTAGAAATATATAACAAATGTAACCCTAGTTGTATCTAGATTTGTCCAACTAAAATGTTTGCTATTTACTTATGAAACTCTCTATTGGTCTTTCAAAATTACATAGACAATTTTTTTGTTTTTTGTTTTTTTTTTATCCATACATAAATACACTTTACACACATGCCCCCCAATGAGTTACTTTTGTTATTTTTAACAAATAGGGAAATTTGAATTATATGTACAAATGAAAATAATTCTAAAAGATTTTTATCCCTCTACAATTCAGTCACTTTTATATCAACTTCCTTCCTATAGTCTACGTAAAATATGTAAGTCTGATAATCTTTTAATGATTTATCATTATCTTAACTAACAAATAGTCTACTATACATTTTTTCAGGATTATTTAAAATGTAGTGTTAAAAATAAGCAGCCACAAACAATTTCGCTTTTTTTTAAGGTGTATAAAACTTGGAGACAATAAAATGAAAGAAATCTTTCAGATTTTCAACAAAAACAAGTCAAAATTACATAAGATATTTATTTGCTAATATTTTAACCTTGTTTTGAAATGTGGTGATAACTTTTTTGTCTAATTTTTTAACTAATATTTAGAGAAAAAATTTCAACATTGAATTTGTTACTTAAAACTTGCTTATCGAGCAGTTAACATTTAATTACCTTTGTTTCTATCAAGCCATGTTGTGGAAATTGAACTCGAACAACACAAATTAATGTATAAACTCATTATATCAATCATAATTTTTTTGTATTTATCTCATTTAAATTATAACCTCATTACATCAATTTTTTTGTATTTATCTCAAAGTGTTTAATGATCTTTCAAACATTATGGTTATAATGAATTTCCCTTTCTCAACTGACAGTAAGTATACTTAAGCCTTTATTCATGATGGTGGTGATACACCCCACTATATTATTTCATTTATTTTAACTGCTTCATAATTATCTGGAAATTGGAAACATTCAACAAAATGAGGAAAAAATGTCTTTGGAGCAAGAATTCATTTTAGTGGTAGTGTGGTTGGTAGTGGCAGTAGTAATAATAATAATACCTCATATAAAACAACATGTAATTTCGTTATATTTGGACATCGTTCCCCAATTATAGTAAGGGTTTCTTGAGGAAGCCTTTGAGAACCGAGATTTAAAGTAGTTACAGTTTCATTGAGCAGAACCTGAAGGAAAAAATATATACATATTTTAGAATAACCTCTGAACAAAGAAAAATATTTACTTTCGAGAACCATAATTATTATTATTTTTTTTTTTTTGAAATTCATATGCAAATTCAGTGAGGCTTTGCTTTCTCAAATTTTGCAATAACAGAATTCAGTAACAACTGATAAATGTCTTTTGTAGAATAAAATAACTTTAAAATGTTAATTTATTTAATAAAAGAATTGTAGCATTTACTATGGTCAGGTTTGGAAGCATGTATATATGATTGTTACCTATCTTAAACTTTTATAATTCCTTTAAAAAAAATATAAAAAAAGTTTTTTTTTTACTTTTTATGATTATATGTATGAAGGACACAAAATAGAAAAACAAATACTAACCTTGAGAATATCAATTCTTGATCCATGCCATTTATCCAAATTTGTCTGATTGAAGAACTCCTTAATTAAATTCTCTCGGACCTGAAAATATGTGATATTTAATGTCTATTTTAGTTACTTTGCTTAGAAGGTGCAAAGATGTGCTGGAATGTACCAGAACTTTAATCATTTTAAAGAAAACATTTCAAAACACTTTTTTTTGGGGGGGAGGGGGATTATTTTAAAAATATTTTTCTTCAATCGTTAAATTTTTCACATTACGTAAATGTCATTTTTGTTACTTAGATGGAGTGATTAGGAATACTGTATGACCTATGCAGTTGCACAGACCCTCCGCAAGTGGCTGGAAAATATTGAAAATGTCATAGCTGAAATGATGAGCATTTTCATTTTTCTTACAAATAAATTTTTACTCTAATTTTACAGTTTGAATCCACTTGTTCTCATGCCACTAAGGATAAGGATGGTGAGAATTGGTACTAGAAATGGAAAGTTCTTAATTCTCATGAAGGGTTGTAAAAACTATGAATTAAAAATAAAAAATTTTTAAGAACCAATAAACATGTTTTTTTTTTTTTTTGGTTTCATTTTAATTTTTTTTTTACAATTTTCTAAACAAAATCAAATGAGATTAGAACCACCAATAAATAAAATTTGAAAATATCTATCTCAGAATCGTAAATTTTCACAAAATCAGCTAGTCTCTATGTTCGGGAGGTTATAGTTAAAATGAAAAAGCCCTTGTGATTTCTAACTGTATTTTCTTATGTTATCTATTTTTGGCCCTTAAGGTGTAGAAGAACCTTTAAAAAAATTGAAAAAAATCATTCTCTACATCTCAATTTCTGAGCAATGACGTAAATGTACACTTTTTAGCATAAAAAGAAAAGTAAAAAGTAAATTTTTTTTTAAAAATCTACTTAAACTGGAGGGGATAAAAACTATTGAAATAAAAGCATCCTTTCTCAAGTTCTTCAAGTGAGAAATTGGTTTTAGACGTCTCATTTAGCAAATCTTTGCTTCACCTCTAACTGAAATATAAGTTTTTTGTTCTGTCATCTCTAGTTAAGATTTAAAAAAAAAAAAAAAAAAAAAGTATACACACATACACAAAGATACAAAATAATTTATAAGCTTAAACACTTAGTTTGAACAGAATTAACAACTTTCATTCTGATTATGTAATGTACAATTTATAGTACTAGAGTGTTAACAATTAATAAGATTCCATTCAGATTCAATAAAGAATATCACCAATGACAACAATGATAAATTAAAGAAACCAATTACCTGATCATTTAAAAGGCCTGGGAGAATCTGCAATCTATGAGATGTAGCTTTTAACAATTCGTCTCTTGATTTGGCTCTCAGGGATGAGAGCAGAATGGAATCTTTTAAATCTTGAGTTAAAAGGTGAGTCAAATAAATATCTGCAGTTATTGATGATAAAACAGCTTTTAAGGATAGATTTTCTAAACTTTCAACATTTTTCTTTTTCAATGGAGCCATCTAAATAGAACAAACTTTAAATTTTATTTCTTATTTCTATATTTCACCTGTAATAATAAAAATAATTATGAAATTTATAAAATGAAAAATGCAGCGATTATTAAATTTAAATATCACTTTTTACAAAAAACAATGAATTGTACCTTGTAACATTGGAAAATTTGTATGAAAATGAAGTCCAACTCTACAATATTTGATGGATTTGAGTACAATTGGAGTAAATTTGGAGTCTGAAGGAAAGTTATATGTAAGCAGTTTGAGGTAGTTAAATTTTGGGTCTTGTGTCATTGGTGGAAGATTTGCAAATGAATGTTTATATGGTGCAGAAAAGAAAATTTATTGTTCGAGAAAAAAGAGGGAGAGAGAATGCTAATCCTATGTCAGAGAAGGATGATTTGTAAGGAAGGAAAATTAAATTGGAGGGTTGATATATATATATATATATATATATATATATATATATATATATATATATATATATATATATATATATATATATATATATATATATATATATATATATATATATATATAATATATATATATATATATATATATATATATATATAAAGTTGTCCAAACTTTCAATACTGACTTTTCACTATTAAAATTTTTATTGATGTATTGATTTGATATTGTTTAAAAATAAGTAGTATAGATTTGCTATTATTTAAAAATAAATGATCAACTTTATTATTTAAGATTTGTATAATGAACATACTGTAATTTAAAGGGAAACCATATTTTTTCAAATTTTTAATCTTACTTTACTTTACTTTTTGCAAATTTTTAAATTAGTGAGAAAAAAAAAAAAAAGATTACCAAAACTAATTACACTGAAATTAAAAGATTTTTCTCTTTATTGCTGCAAAGCTTGGTTTATAATTTGGTAATTCCATGACAAACCTACACAGAGGTTACACTACCCTATCACAGATTTTGAAAAATTTGGTGTATAGGGTTACCTTTAGGGTTGGGTTGGATAGTGAATTTGCTGGATAACTGGATATAGGGCAAATTTCAAAAAATGGACAAATTTTTATTATTCAGCTGGATATTAGAACATTAACAAAATAGATTGAAGCCACATGGGTCTATCGAGACGGTCCTAGTCAAAACAAATAACAATAATGGTAATACTAATACATAACAAAGACTAGGCCTATCCTATCCCTAGTTATCAGTTTATTCATTCAAAGTAAAATAAAATTAAACTAAACCCTTGCATATATTTAGTACTAGCTAATGACATTATATAACTAATTACACATGCAACATGCAATGAACCAACACCCACTACAAAAGAGTCAAAAATTTTGGTATATGAATGGATAAAGTATCAGTATCGGTAAATATCGGTATATTTTCAGGTATCGGTACCTGTAAATTTTTAGGTATCGGTAAAAATTTTGGTATCGCTCCATCCCTAATATATATGTATATTAGAGATGTACCGATACCAGTAAAGAGGACGATACCGATTATCTATTTTATTTAGGTGCTGATACCGATACTTTAATTATTATAAGAAATACACAGTAATAAGATAGAACATTTCTGTACTGCTAGGCAACTGAGGATTGCATTCCCTGTACAACCAATACCTAGTCATCTATTTCATGGTTGTGCCCAAGTATATTTTATAAATTAAAATATTATGTTAGGAATAATAAATGTTTAGAATAGGGATGGAGAGTCGGAGTTGGTAAATTAAGCAACTCCTACCCACTCCCTTCCCTACTCACCTAGTTTGTACCAACTTTTTATTTTATTTTTAAAAAGATTATAAAACGTCTTAATTTTTTTCTTTCCCTCTCTCTCTCACATATATTATATATATATATATATATATATATATATATATATATATATATATATATATATATATATATATATATATATATATATATATATATATATATATATATATATCTTCCGCTGGGCAAAGGCCAGAGGCCTACCAAATTCCACCGGAGTTGGGAGAGATCTATCCTGGTCGATTGTGGCCGACGTGTCCAGATACACGGCGTTTGAAAGTATGCAACTCAAAGGAAGTTGGGAAAACAGATAAAGGGAGTGTGTTCCAGACTTTACCAGTAGAGTATATGTAAGATTGAGCATAGCGGTTAAGTCTGGGGTCGGAGAGTTGGAGACAGAGAAAGGATGAGACTGTGTAGAAAGGCGTGTTGCACGAGCTCTTCTCAACGGAGGAGGTATGCGACGAGAGAGTTCAGAAGAGCAGTGTCCGTTGTAATAGCGATAGTAAAGAGAGAGTGACGCAACAATTCGAACGGGCAGAAAGAGATTGAAGAGAGTTAGTAAGAGCAGGAGAGTTGATAAGACGAAATGCCCTTAGACTCCACCTTCTCTTGGAGAGCTGTATGTGTGGAACCACCCCAGATGTGCGAAGCATACTCCATACAGGGGCGAACAACACCCCTATACAGAGCAAGCAACTGGGGTGGCGTGAGGTAATTCTGAAGGCGCCTCAGAACGCCCAACTGCTGTTGGGTGGGACGTTTTTCAAACTGGAAGGAATAATGAAGGGTGGAGTCATCAGCATAGGAGATGAGGTAATAGAGAGAAGGTCATTAATGAAAAGTAGAAAAAGTGTTGGGGATAGGAAAGAATCCTGAGGAACACCACTATTAATAGATTTAAAGGAAGAACGGTGGCCGTCTACAACAGCTGCTATAGAACGACCGGAAAGGAAATTAGTGAGAAGATCACAGAGAGAAGGATAGATACCGAAAGAGGGAAGTTTAGAAATCAAAGCTTTGTGCCAGACTCTATCGAAGGCTTTCGATATGTCTAGCGCCGACAGCAAAAGATTCACCGAAATGCCGAAGAGCGGAGGACCAAGAGTTAGAGAGAAGGGAAAGAAGATCACCTGTAGAGCGTTTCTTACGAAAGCCATACTGGCGATCTGAGATAAGATTAGAAAAATTGAGATGTTTCCAAATCTTCCTGTTAAGGATAGATTCGAAAACTTTACAGAGAACGGTCAAAGAAATAGGACGATAGTTGGAGGGTTGAGAGGGGTCCCCCTTCTTCGGCACAGGCTGAATGAGCGCACGTTTCCAGCAAGAAGGGAAGGTTGAAGTAGAGAGATAAAGACGAAATAGTTTACCAAGGCAGGGTGCAAGCTCGGAAGCACAAGTTTTGAGAACCACAGGAGGAATACCATCAGGACCGTACGACTTCTTAGTATTAAGCTTTGAGCTTAATACAGAAATGACATCTTTAGAAGAAATTCTAATTTTAGGCATGATTGAGTTAGAGGGGTTGAAGGAGGAGGAATAGCTCCGGAATCGTCTAAGGTTGAATTAGAGGCAAAAGTTTGAGCAAAGAGTTCAGCTTTAGAAGAAGGTAAAACAGCAGTTGTGCCGTCGGAAGATATTAAAGGAGGGAAAGAGGAAGAAGCAAAGTTAAAGTTGACATTTTTTGCAAAATGCCAGAAAGAACGTGAAGAAGAGGAACCAGAAAGATTATTGCATTTTCCACCGGGGAATGAGTTTTTAGTGTTTCGAAGGATAGATTCTCATTCCGGAATGAAATATAAGTAGCGTGAGTTTTTGGAGTTTGAAGACGACGGTAATCCCTGAAGGCCACATCCCTGCAGCGGATAGCGTAAGAACAAGCAGAGTTAAACCAAGGTTTGTTAGGTTTAGTAGAAGGAAAAGAATATGGAATGTACGCCTCCATGCCAGAGAGAATCACCTCGGTAATGCGTTTTGCACACTCCGAGGGACCCCTCCCAAGGAAGCAATAATCATTCCACGGGAAATCGAAGAAGTATGACTGCAGTACGTACGAAGAAGTATCCAGCTTGCGGCACCGAAGTGCCACAAACGTTTCCATTCAATAGAAGGGGGATTTTCCTGCGGAAGACTTGAAGAGATAGAAGAGGATACAGAGATAAGAAATTAAGAAGGTGATCGGAGGAACCCAGAGGAGGAAAGAGCTTAACAGTATAAGGAGAAGGATTAGAAGTTAGGAAAAGGTCTAGAATGTTGAGTTCATCTCCAAGACGGTCAGGGATACGAGTAGGGAGCTGCACCAACTGCTCAAGGTCGTTTTGGATAGGGAAATGGAAGGCACGTTCACCAGCTGTATCATGAGAACTAGATGAAAGCTATTGGCGGTGGTGAACATTGAAATCACCTAATATGATGATTTCAGAGAAAGGAGAAGAAGAGAGAATGTGCTCTATTTTGGAATTTAAATAGTCGAAGAATTTAGGATAGTCAGTAGAATTAGGAGATAAATAAACTGAACAAATGAATTTAGTTGTAGAATGGCAAGAGAGCCTAAGCCATAAGGTTGAAAATTCGGAAGATTCCAAATAAGAGACACAAGGACAAACAACATCGTTGCGCACGTATGCACAACATACGACTTTGGCTGAAAATTGAGGATAGAGACAGTAGGAGGAAACAGAATAGGGTTTGCTATCAGAGCGCTCAAACATCTGAGTTTCGGTCAAGAATAAGAGGTGAGGTCTAGAAGAAGAGAGGTGATGTTCAACAAAGTGGAAATTAGAGTGCAAGACCGCGAATGTTGCAGAAATTAATGAAAAAAATAGACCTTGCATCAGGACAAGCCGGCATCTATATCTTGGTGGCACCAAACCCATCACCGGAGGCCACCAACTCCCAAGTGGTGATGGGGGGCTATATTTGGAAGCCGCCCCCGGGGCTTCTCCGAGGCTACTTTTGTTGAGGCCATCATTTAGTTTTTTTTTTTTTTAATTTTCTTTAAAGGGTGTCTGTATTAATGTTTTGTGTGTGCGAAGGAGAGTTTACTCCGATTTAGAAGAAGGTGAGAGCGATATATATATATATATATATATATATATATATATATATATATATATATATATATATATATATATATATATATATATATATATATATATATATATTAGGAAGACGAATTATGGGCTAGCTTAAGGAATTCCTTATTAGAACTTTTATATATCGAAACTAGATTTATTTTTTTTAATCTAAAAGTTTCTCATAATTCTTCACCCAAAAAGTAAGGAGTATCGGCCAAGTATCAGCCATATTAACCAATACGATACCCCAAAAATGGCCGATACTGCCGATACCGATACTATCGGTACATATACTAATATATATATATATATATATATATATATATATATATATATATATATATATATATATATATATATATATATATATATATATATATATATATATATATATATATATATATATATATATATATATATATATATATATATATATATATATATATATATATATATATATATATATATATATATATATATATATATATATATATATATATATATATATATATATATATATATATATATATATATATGCTATTACATATGAAAATAGTTACAGACTATGACTTAATAAAGAATAATTGGTAATTCTATATTTATTCACTTCCAAACAAAAATACATCCTTATTCTTGACATATCAATATAATGGTTATTATGCATGGTTCGTCTCTTACCTGGTATTTAACTTATTCAAAAAATATAAACTGGAAATGTAATGTATATTGAAGAAAAATAATAAAAATGGGTTGGAAAATCAAATTCAATAAATTTAAAAATAGTACTAAAAATCCTGTTACAAAATGATATAATTAGGCAGACATCAATGAATGTGGTTACACCTTATATAAGAATATAGGCAGAGAACAACATCATAAAAATTACTGATACTAATATATCAATATTTTATAATATTATTACTAGATATTTGAAATACCTAAAAATATATTTAATAACTTTTTATTAAGGTTAGGTCTGGTTGTTGGCCATTAGTATGTATATTTACTCTTTAAGTCAAGATTAGGATAAGATGAACTAGTTTTTTTAAATTTAAAAAATTTATATATTTATATTAGTATAGATATATATATATTCCAATTATCCTCCTTCACCCAATTTCTTAAACCATAGTCGAAGTTGCAGACGAAAGCCAAGCTTCATAATATTTGAAATCTATTTTAACTATTTTAAGTACATTTTAATTTAGCAAATTTAATTTTCTGACCCAATCTCTTCAATATACATTACATTAATATACATTTACCCTTTAAGTCAAGATTAGGGTAAGACAAACTAGTTTTTTAGATTTAGAAATTTATGTACCTATATTAGTATATCTTCCTTCACCCAATTTCTTACACTATATTGCCAAAGTTGCAGATGAAAACCAAGCCTCATGATGTTCGATATCTATTTTAAGTGCCTAAAGTACATTTTAATTTGGAAATTTAATTCTGACCCATTTTTATTGTTTTCCTTCAATATACATTACTTTCCACTTTCTATTTTAACTAAATACCAGGTAAGAAACAAACCATATATATATATTTACCCAACTTTTGATATTAAATTTTTTATAATTTTTTAACTTCTTTTTAACTATAAAAGTGGTCTACCAGGCTTCATTAAACTCTCTTCAATTTCTTTTTATTTACTGTGTTTATAGTTTAAAAAATATGGATTTCCTATCATGAACTAAACAATTTCTAAGTATACTTTTAATGCAATGAATATTAAGCATTTTTGACTATCTTTTATGGTATTGGTGAATCTGCACATTAGCTAAAACAACTTTTTCTTATAGTTTGGCTTTAACTGCATATGGAAACTTAATTGTAGATTAATAACTACTGGGCCAATTAAGCTGCATGTATAATTCGGTAATTGGCTTGATTATTTGCATTGGAAAAGTTGAGTATACATAGGACATCATTTATAGTAAATGGCAACTTTTGCATTTTTTTGACTGGGACAGTGTTGATAGGCAATTGTGGCTTCTATCTCTATTTTCTTGGGTTCTTATGTTATTATCTACTTCCTTATTACTTCTAATTAAGACTAATTAGCAGTCAAAAGTAGCTAACATCATGAGCTTGAAAATTATCAACCTTTACCAACAATTGAAAAATAGCTCTTGGACTTGTACAGTCCATGGTACAGGCTTGACTGGCACATGTGGATTAAAATTGACCCCATATTTCTTGTTCTTAATACCCGAAAAACGGTCCCGAAGGAAAATTTTCAGATATTAAGTAGGGTTAGGCTCCACATGGTAGGATGGCCCTACTAGGCCTTTGCTTTTCCTAAGATTAAAGCAGTCTAAGCGTCGGGTAGTACACTATTTATTAAAATCTTTTCTAATTCAACCTTCAACATCTAGTATCAATACAAATACAATAATTGCAAAATTCATTAGAAAACTACGGTAAAATATTAGGACTAAAAATATTTTTTGCGTAAAATATATGAATCTTGAAACAAACGCAACCAAATTATCAATCTCGGGATTTGTACGAAAAAAACGACAAATAATGTACACAGTTGCACGTAATAACAGCACATCAGAGCTTGTGATAAACACGATCTAAATCCAGTCCGCGTGCGCATATAGTCGTACTTTCACCATTTCCGTAGCCTGCTCAGGCCATTTGCTCAAGTCCTTCAACCAAATTTGAAGTTACGAAAGGAAGCATCCTGCATTCTCTTATCAATTTTATGATTGAAAGGTTTCGTGAACTT
>SEYY01006858.1:7500-17500 GCA_009176605.1 Armadillidium nasatum | reverse complement strand
TAGATGCAAAAGAAGCAGCAGATTTGAAATGAGTAAAAGAATGAAAGGTCGAGTCATCGGCATATGAATGGATATTGTTAGATGAGCAGCTGAGAAGATCATTAATGAATAGTAGGAATAGAGTAGGAGACAAGACAGAACCTTGAGGAACACCACTATTGACAGAAAGGAAGAGGATGTCACCACATGAACAACAGCAGAAATGGAACGATTAAAGAGAAAACTGTACAAGAGTAAGCAAAGAGAAGAAGGAAACCCAAAGAAGGAGAGCTTGTAAAGCAGTTTATATTTAAATTAAGCTATTTCCCAGAGCCCGTAACGGTTTACTTGATAATTTCATCAAACTTGCCTTGTTGAAGCTGATCCGTCATGCATTCAGTCATATTCAAATATTTGTCAGCAGAGAAGGATGGATAGATTTTAGCATTCGAAAGCAAGCATTCGACATCCTTGTAGCACATCAGATGTGTCCAAGTAAGCTCATTGGCTTTAATGTTGCATGTGAAAATAGATTCATCTTTTAAGTGAAGAGTCTGATTAGCTGCCCAAAAGTCCTTCGTTTCAATGTAGGTCTTTCTCCAAACTTTGTTGTTGATAATAAATTGGAGAGTCCCAGGCAGGTAAAACCATAAAGTCAGGAAATTAAAATAAATCCATGTGCACATTTTTCTCTAATTTTGAAATTAGAGTGGTGTTAGCTGAAGTTATATCGACTTCTATAACAGTTTAAGTATGAATCCTCTATATAATATGTATCTAAAAAATATTCTATTTTTTTCAAAAGGATTATTTTTAATTAAGAGTTTAATTAACCTTTCGTTGAAGCCACCACTCTATATAAATAACATTAATACAATTCACAAAAAAATCCATTTAAAAACTGTTATAGAATTTCTCAGAAACTTTTATTCTTGATAATAATAATAATAATAATAATAATAATAAAATAAATAAATAATTACCAATAGCCTTTTAAATTCTTCATTATTTTGAGACCATTTAAATATTCAACTTATCTTTTGTCAGTCATTTATTGAACAATCATATTTTATTCAAAGTTTAACATAAAACTATATATATATATATATATATATATATATATATATATATATATATATATATATATATATATATATATATATATATATATATATATATATATATATATATATATATATATATATATATATATATATATATATATATATTTTTTTTTTTTTTTTTTTTATATCACCTCTGGTGGCAAACTCCAGAGGCCTACCCAAAATTCCACCAGAGTTGGGGAAAAGACGGAAGCCTGGTCAAACTAAAGGCCGACATGTCCGATACACGACGTTTGAAGGTGTGTAAGTCATAGGAAGTTGGAAAAATAGAAGAAGGGAGTGTGTTCCAGACTTTACCAGTAGAGTACATGTAGGACAGAGCATAGCGGTTAAGTCTGGGGTCAGAGAGTTGGACAGAGAAAGGATGAGACTGTGTGGAAAGTCGAGTCGCACGAGCCCTTCTCAGAGGAGGAGGTATGTGACGAGAGAGTTCAGAAGAGCAGTGTCCATTGTAATAGCGATAGTAAAGAGAGAGTGACGCAACAATTCGACGGGCAGAAAGAGATTGAAGAGAGTTAGTAAGTGCAGGAGAGTTGATGAGACGAAATGCCCTAGACTCCACCTTCTCTAGGAGAGCTGTATGTGTGGAACCACCCCCCCAGATGTGTGAAGCATACTCCATACAGGGGCGAACAACACCCCTATACAGAGCAAGCAATTGGGGTGGAGTAAAGAAATACTGAAGGCGCCTCAGAACACCCAACCTCTTAGAAGCTTGTTTAGAAAGAGAGGTAATGTGATCTTTCCAAGAAAGATCACGAGAAAAGGAAACATCGAGAATATTAAGAACAGATGAAGGTCTGAGTTGAGTGTTTTCGAAGAAGATATCATAGTTGTGTGGAAGATTGTGTCGAGTGGAGAGATGGAGGAATGAGTTTTGGTGGCATTGAAAACAACCATGTTCTCTCTGCCCCAATTAGAAATACGAGATAGATCAGAGGTCAGCTATATATATATATATATATATATATATATATATATATATATATATATATATATATATATATATATATATATATATATATATATATATATATATATATATATATATATATATATATATATATATATATATATATATATATATATTATTTATATATTTAAAACAAATTAAAGTAATAAATAATAAAAGTCCAAAAATACGTTAGCTTAAAAGAAAAATTTTTACAATAACGCATCGAGTTCCTTGTAGCGCAACGGTTAAAGCGATGAAAATTTGCTCAGATGTATAGTGGTTCGCTTCATGGTCGGTGAGTTTCAAAGAGTTCGTTTCAAACTCATCAGATGCGCAGGAGCTTCTTTGTTTCCAAATTAATAGCAGGTTAGTTTTATACTTTAAATTTCGTATTCAAATATGATATATCGTTAACGGTTAAGCTGTACATTGTATATAAGAGAGTTGCATTAGCAGGGTAAGCTCATTATAGGCTGTAGTATATTTATTTTGAATTTTACATAGGTTTATGCATGGGGCTTATAGGATTCTCAAAAGGGGGATAAAAGGATTGCCATAGGAAACCCCTAAGGTAAATTCCTTATGGACCCTAAGCAAAACCTGATAACAAAAATACCATGGTCACTTTTGGTTTTGAAATGGGGACCTTATTGGGTCTTGATTGCATGGGGACCCTATGGTATCATAGGACCATGCTAAAAATTTTATATGGGGAATGCAAAATTTCAACTTGATTGCACAATGTCGTCTACGTGCCGTCTTTTGTTCAAAGTTCAAGCGGAAGTCTTAAGAAGTGAATTTTTTTTTTTTTTTATTAACTATTTCTCAAGGAAATTTCGAAAAGTTATTTACTGAAAAGGTTCCGGAGCGAATCTACGACGCTTTCGAGTATTTTCTTCTATAATCTTAAACAGACTAAGAACAAATCTTTTTATGAATTTTTTAATTATATTTCAAAACTTTCATAAATATTATCGATCCTTAATTACATGAAAGAAATCATAAATTTATATTTAATTGCTCCAGGTGATCACCCTGTTATTTTATCATTATATCTTTGCATTATCTTTATATCTTTTTCGGCTGTGAATGATTAATAAATTGTTCTTTTTTCCTACCTTGTTATTTCCATCCCTAATATTCTTTTAGACCCTCTCATACTTTTGGATGCATTTCTAAAAATTCTCTTGAAATCTTGAATTTTTAAGCAAACAACTTCGTGAATATTTACTTAATACTCGTAGATTTATTATAATTTAAATATATCTTCAAGAAATTTAGCAACAATCTTTTTTTTAAAATTAATTCCTTCATTAATACCACAACATTCTTCATCCTCAAATTAAAATTTTTTAAAGGAATTTTCATTATTCGACAAAATTCTTTTGTCGAATAAATCAAAGAAATAGCATACTTCATTCAGATAATATAAATGACTAATAAATTTAGAAAGATCAGTATCAGTTATCACTTTATTATTTCTGTATTAGTGTAGAGTCCTCAAAAGTCGATTGTTATTTAACGGCGCTTGAACGGCATTAGAACATTATTTTAACCAGCCTGGCCATTATTTCTGCTTGCATGCTTTGCTCCCATTCACCAAGATGTTACACGGTTAAAATATTAACGAATTTCAGCTCTCTAAAATATTTTGCTAGCAAGCTGAAATTACTCAACAACTCTTTAACTATCAGATTAAATTGGTTATAATCAATACAGAGTACAATCTTTAAGTTTTCGTCATTTAGTAATGAAACATCAAAACTATTTCGGCAAAGAGTTAACAGCGAAGTCATTCATACTTGGAAATAAAAAAATTATTATTATTTTTTTTTTTACCCGAATGAATGTTCAAACTAAAACTTATTTATAATTATTAAATTTTTAAAAACAAAAGAGATATTTTTTAAAAATATTTAACATACTTCTCAAATATAATTTTTTTTTCACAATGGTAGTAATAATAATATATTAACATCAAAGTTACGCCCCATCTTTATGTACAAATGTGATAACTAGAAGTGGAGTGATACCCAACTTCTAAGATAGGTCGGTAACATAAAATTCCTGACTAGGTTTATTTTATTAGTTTTTGGTATCAGTTGTGTTGATTATGGAGTACCGGATACTCGACACCATCTTAATGTTACGTCATTCATAAGGGAAGATAAAAGAGTCGATAATAGGTAAATATAACATCATATGTAATTTCGATCGATTTTTACGAATATAGAATGGCAAAGTCAGATTTTATTTGGAAGGGGGAGGAGTTATGGCAACAATATTTGAAAATAACTATTTTTATTGTTCATTCATTATATATATGATAAAATTTTGAGGGGTTAAAACTTTTTGTCCTTTCCTTTCCCTTATATTTTGAAAATCAAAATGACAAAATTAGTGGGAAAACGACTCTTAATTTATCCAATCTCGTGCAAAAAAAAAAAAAAAAAAAAAAAAAGAAACGAAATGAATACCACTTTAAAATGGTGGTAGTGTTTTGTCCTTCAGATTTGTTATCACCTAAACCTACAAAGGTCGTCCGTCAGGTAGTGCTTATGACAAAAATGTACCACGGAAATATAACAGATCGCTAAAGTAAAGAAAGAATTAAATACGATTTACAAGGTTTTAAGCATTGTCGTCTGCAGTGTTATTATTTATCTAGGTTAACTAGGAAAGATGAATTTCTAAAAAAGATTTTGGAATCGAGAAAATAATATAACATTATAATAATAATTTTGTCATTTTTATCTATTTGCGCATGCAGTTTGGATACGGAGAGTCGGAGATGGACAAATGCTTCTACAAATTGGTAAATACTGGCGGGCGTGATGCGGTTGGTCAGTGGCAACAATTCTTCTTTAAATAACTAAATGATCTCTACACATTAAGTTTAAGATTTGAACCCGGATGGAATATCAAACGTCATTTTAATTTATTTAAAAAAATCTAGGAGCAGATTTGAGTAAATTTACTTAATTCCGTAGTATGTATGTTCGATTAATCTTCGCATCAATTTTCGGCAGACCTTAGCCATCATGAATCGATTTTAACGAACTGCTCTAATGCGCTGGATTTAGGAATTTATTTCTAAATTGAAAATTTTGAGAAACATTTAATTTTTATATCCACTTCGAAGTGTTGGATTAAAAATTAATAAGATTAATGTCAAATATTATTAGGGAATAAGATCTACATATAAAAAATTTAACAATTAGGGAGTGAACAGTTTTTCCTTTTTATAGTTGGCGAATTATTTGCAGTAATATATTTTTTTACAATAAAAGTTTAAAACTGTCATGGCGCATCAAAAAATGGCGATACGAGTCTGAAAATCAACACCGGGGGCAACTTCTAAACAAATCGAAACGCCTAAGTTTAACATAGCAGGTTCAGGCTATTTCAGACTTCGAAAAAGAGTTATTTGTCATCAGATGTTTCTGACAAGGTATTTAATTAACAGGTGGTCTTGGAAACATATAATTTGTAAGACTAAGAAAAACTGAGACCAGGAAATGGTGACAGCTTCGCAACCAACGAAAACATTGTCTTCCGTTTAATTTGACCATGTTCCCGACTTTCCCCCTAACTCTTTTGGAATATTACTAGGCCTCTTGCCTTTGCCCACCAGAGGTGAAATATATAATATATATATATATATATATATATATATATATATATATATATATATATATATATATATATATATATATATATATATATATATATATATATATATATATATATATATATATATATATATATATATATATATATATATATATATATATATATATATATATATATATATATATATATATATATATATATATATATATATATATATATATATATATATATATATATATATATATATATATATATATATATATATATATATATATATATATATATATATATATATATATATATATATATATATATATATATATATATATATATATATATATATATATATATATATATATATATATATATATATATATATATATATATATATATATATATATATATATATATATATATATATATATATATATATATATATATATATATATATATATATATAAAATGATAGCTGTTTCTATTGCATGTTTTATTTGTTTCTGTATTTCCATTAAAGTTACTGCAAAATAACACGAAATTTTTTAACCTTTAAATATTTTAAATTTTATTTTACAAAAAAAAAAAAAAAAAAAAAAAAAAAAAAAAAAAAAAAAAAAAAAAAAGGTTTATTGATTATATTTATTTTTTAAAATGTGTATTTATTGAAATTTATATTATTATTTAATATATTCAAACTTCAAGTTGTAATAAAGATGCTTAAATGTGTTTACGTTCTGTAAACTTTATCAAGACAATAAAGATTTATTTTTAAATTTTTTTAATATTTCTGACTTTTATGTGATGTTTATTCCCTTAATTGACGTCTTTCCTTGTAACATTATCATTTCCTTTTAAAAACTTAAATAGAAAGATACTGTATTATCTCTTTTTCATTTATTTTTAGTGTTTCGTTAATTAAATAATGATTTTTCAGCATGCAAAATAATTTCCATTGATAAAAACCAATAATTATTATAATAATACTGTGATTTTTAATCTTTTAGAAAATTTTCTTCTTTGCGCTAAAATATAATATATATATATATATATATATATATATATATATATATATATATATATATATATATATATATATATATATATATATATATATATATATATATATATATATATATATATATATATATATATATATATATATATATATAATATTAAATTTTCTTATAAAATCAAAATTATTTTTTATTTTCGTTTAGTATGTATTATGATAATATGATATTTTATACCTTTGCCACCATTACTAACTTAAGGAGAGGGTCCAATTTTTTTTTATTTATTTATTATTATTATTTCATCCGATTCTCCTTAAAATTTCAGTATAGGTAGCTTTTTTCCCGACGAAAAAACTCCATTTCTAACGTTTTTACGAGTGATTTAAAACATTTTCGAGTTCTTATGAAAACTAAATATAATAAGTAATGAGTTTTATTTTGTCATTTAGAAAATAATGAAAGTAAAACTCATAACTTTTATTTTGTCATTTAGAAAATAATGAAAGTAAAACTCATTCTTTTTTTAAACGAAGTTCAAAGAGTTTTGTCTATAATGGTGAAGAAAGGTACAAAATATTATATATTATGTCATATTCATGTAAAAATTCTATCAAAGTGCTTTGACAGGAAAGTTAATCATTAATGGCATAAAATATTTGCTCTCGAGAGGAACTGAGGTTGACTGAAAAATTTACATTAACTTGACATAGTTTTTTTTTCTTCTGTGAAGTGAATAGATAAAGGACCATAGAAACCAACAAGAAGAAAGAAAACAAAATTCGCTATTTTGTTTTTACTTTTAAAATATATAAATTATATTTCAAAAGTTTTGAAGTAAATTTAGTTAAATGAAATTTCACTCTTTCTCTTCCTTCATTTTGCGGTATTTATAACTTCTAAAAGATGTTTTATGAAATTTTTCTCTGACGTAGTTAAGCTCTATAAGACTATAAATAATAAACAAAGGAAATAATATTCAATCGTTGCATAGTGACGACTGTTTCTGTTAATAATAACAAATCTCTCTAGTTCCCCAAAGGTGTATTATATATATATATATATATATATATATATATATATATATATATATATATATATATATATATATATATATATATATATATATATATATATATATATATATATATATATAATATCAGATTAATAATTAAAACCTTTATATTCTCCAAGGGCATATTAAATTGAAATAATTTTTGGTATTTGTTGATAAAGTGAGAAACAATTACTTCTCCTGTCAATCAGTTTCACTGAACATTGACATATATATATATATATATATATATATATATATATATATATATATATATATATATATATATATATATATATATATATATATATATATATATATATATATATATATATATATATATATAATATATATATATATATATAAATATATATATATATATATATATATATATATATATATATATATATATATATATATATATATATATATATATATATATATATATATATATATATATATATATATATATATATATATATATATTATTTTCCAAAGTGCAAAGGCCGGAGGCCTACCAATTTCCACCGGAGTTCGGAAAATAACAGATCCTGGTAGTTATAGGCCGACATGTCCAGTTAAAAGACGTTTGAAAATGTTCAAGTCAAAGGAAATTGTGAAAACAGACAAAGGGAGTGTGTTCGAAACTTAACTAGTATAAAGTACATGGAAGATTGAGCAAAGCTGGTGTCTGGGGTTGGCGAGTTTGACACAGAAAGGATGAGAGTGTAGAAAGTCGTGTAGCACGAGCCCTTCTCAATGAAGGAGATATGCGACGTGAGAGTTCAGAAGAGCAGTGTCCGTTGTAATAACGATAGTTTACAGAGAGTGACAACAATTCGACGGACAGAAAGAGATTGGAGAGAATTTTTAAGAGCAAAAGAGTTTATAAAGAGAAAACACTTAGACTCCACCTTCTAGAGAAGAGCTGTATGTGTGGAACCATCCCAGATGTGTTAGACGTACTCCATTCAGAGGCGAACAACAACCCTATAAAGAACAAGCAACTAGGATGGTGTGAAGAAATTCTGAAAGGACCTCAGAACACCCAACCTCTTACAAGCTTGTTTAGAAAGAGAAGTAATGTGATCCTTCCATGAAAGGTCCCGAGGAAATAAAACAGCAAAAACGTTGAGAACAGATGAAAGTTTGAGTTGAGTGTTTTCGAAGGAGAGGTCATAGTTTTGTGGAAGGTTGCGTCGCGTAGAAAGATGGAGGAATTGAGTTTTGGTGGTACTGAAAACGACTATGTTTTCTCTGCCTAAGTTTGAAATACGAGAAAGATTCGAGGTCAGTTGCTCCAAGACCACGTTTCTTACGTAATTAACTGCTGTTGATAGGGGCGTCTTTCAAAGTGAAAGGAGCAATGAAGAGTGGAGTACTCAAGGGGTGGATAGGTGATAAAGTGATAGAGAGAAGGTCATTAATAAAAATTAGAAAAATAGTTTGGAATAAGACAGATCCCTGAGAAACACTACTTTTTATAGATTTAATGAAAGAACGGTGACCGTTAACAACAGCTGCTATAGAACAACTAGAAAGGAAATCAGAGAGAAGTATAGATTCTGAAAGAATTAAGTTTGGAAATCAAAGCTTTGTGACAGATTCTATCTAGGGTTTTCGATTTGTCTAGCGCTACGGAAGAATGATTCATCGAACCACCGAAGAGCGGAGGACCAAGAGTCAGAAAGAGTTAACAGAAGATCGCCAGTAGAGCGTTTTTACGAAAATAATTCTGGCAAACAGAGATAAGATTAGAAGAATTAAGGTGTTTCCAAATCTTCCTGTTAAGGATAGGTTCGAAAACTTTAGAAGGAACGGAGGTTAAAGAAATAGAACGATAGTTAGAGGGTTAAGAGTGATCCTCCCTACTTCGGCACAAGCTGAATGAGTGGGCGTTTCCAACAAGAAGGGAAGGTCGAAGTAGAGAGGCAGAAACTAAATAGTTTACCAAGGCAGGGTTCAAGCTCAGAACACAAGTTTTGAGAGCTGCAGGAGGAATACCATCAGACCCATACGCCTTCTTAATGTTAAGCACAGAGAGTGCAGAAATAACACATTTAGAAGAAATTACAATATTAGACACAAATGAGATGAAGGGGTTTGAAGGAGGAGGAATAGCTCCTGAATAGTCTAAGGAAGAATTAGAAGCAAGTTTGAGCGAAGAGTTCAGCTTTAGTAGAAGGTAAAACAGCAGTTGTGCCATCAAAAATTACTAGAAGAAGAAAAGAGGAAGAAACAAAGATAG
>SEYY01006858.1:0-2500 GCA_009176605.1 Armadillidium nasatum | reverse complement strand
ATATATATATATATATATATATATATAATATATATATATATATATATATATATATATATATATATATATATATATATATATATATATATTATATATATATATATTATATATAATATATATATATATATATATATATATATATATATTATATATTTATTTTTTTTTATATTTATTTTTATATATATATATATATATATATATATAATATATATATATATATATATATATATATATATATATATATATATATATATATATATATATATATATATATATATATATATATATATATATATATATATAATATAGATAATATAGATATATAGATAGATAGATAGATAGATAGATAGATAGGTAGATAGATAGATAGACAGGCAAATAGACAGGTAGAGAAATCAATAGATTAAAATTATGTACTGAATTAAATAATGTTTCCTACGTGTGCCGTCCGTGTAGATTGGTTTCCCTTCGTGTTCGTTTTGGTCATGAATGGGATACCAAAATAAGGTGCTTCCTGTTGCATCTAACTGACCCATCCAGAAAAGAAATTCCTCCTGCAATAGAAGTATTATAAGCAATAACCAAAGATTATGTAAAATCAGGAAGGGAAATTGGTATATTTGTATTGTTGTAAAGAAGTGAATTTTACCTCTGATTTAGGAACAAACGCTGCACTGTTTTTATCTTTGCATTTCTGAACGGCTGTGTCGAATTCTTTATCCCCAGCCCAAAAGAAGTTTGACAAGTTTAAAGCTGGTCTCATTTTATCTATATATGTATATATATATATAATATATATATATATATATATATATATATATATATATATATATTATATATATATATATATATATATAATATATATATATATTATATATATATATATTATATTATAAATATATATTATATTATTGGTTTTTTTTATGAAAACAGTTGTAATGATTTTCTTTTAAATAAATATTATTCATAAATGAGGAAGTTTAAAAGTTCATTAAGACATTTCTTTTTTATTTATTATGTAATTCTCTTAAATTTTATTTATTCGTTGTATAAATTTGACTGTTATTATTATTATTATTATTATTATTATTATTATTATTATTATTATTATTTAGTAGAATACTTAAACTCGTCGCCTATAAAAGGAAGTCGTAGTGAATTACAAGACCAGAAGAGAGAGAACAAGCAGAGAAGAGCAGGAGAAGTCAGAGAGAAGACTTGGGATCCGGTAGGATCTTTCTCCTCTATAACGGTAGTTAAGAGGAATTAAGGGAAGCAAGTCCGGTAGGATCTTGTAGGTTGGCCGTAGCGAAAGATTAAGTGGTGTCTCTGTAGTTACACCAAAAGGGAGGAGGAGTTCTCCTTTTGCTTAGTCTCGCAAACTTTAAAAGTTTGTGCCGTTCTGGTGTCTAGTAAAGACTGTAGTTTTTAGGTTGAAACGAATTTCAACTAGATAACCTCAGAACTTTTCTTCGTCTTCGTCGAAACCCTTTCCCC
The DNA here is from genome assembly GCA_009176605.1 of Armadillidium nasatum. NCBI lineage: Eukaryota > Metazoa > Arthropoda > Malacostraca > Isopoda > Armadillidiidae > Armadillidium > Armadillidium nasatum. The sequence goes on along the minus strand of SEYY01006858.1, from coordinate 1,003 downwards.
CTTAACTATTTAACCTTTGTATATTCTTTAGCAGCTCTGTTGTTATTTTGCTACCATTTAATATTCTATGTTTTTGTAAATAAATTATTATTAGTTAAAAAGAGTGTTTTGCTTTGCCTCCTTTTGAAATTTCAGTCTCCCTTTTATTTTCATTTTGTAAACCGTACTTTGTGTTTCCCCATACTTACCATCTATTCAGCTACCACACAACACACAAAGTTACGAGTTTATATTTATATATATTATATATATATTATATATATAATATATATATATATATATATATATATATATATATATATATAATATATATATATATATATATATATTATATTATAATATATTATATATATATATATATATATATATATATTATATATATAATATATATATATATATTATATATATATATATATATATATATATATATATATATATATAATATATATATATATAATACATGTAACTCAAGAACCCTTTCAAGAGAGGGTGCTAAAGTAATAAAAAAAAAAAAAAAATAATAATAATAATAATAATAATATAAAATAAATAATAATAATAATAATAATAATAATAATAATAATAATAATAATAATAATAATAATAATAATAATAATAATAATAATAATAATAATAATAATAATAATAATAAACAAATTCCCATCTAACGTAAATTTCGCAGATGAGCACAGACGTGGGCTTTAAAGTAGCTGAGATTAAAATAAGCAGGAAACACAGGAGTTGGAAGAGAGTTCCACGAAACAGAGGTTGTTGGAAAGGAGGAGGCACGGCAGCAGACAATCCTGGAGTTGTCTTTGTAGACACAAAATTCATGTTCAGAGAATGTACCTCTTGTGTTGCGAAGACGCCGTAAAGCAGTGGCGGCTCGTGGCTTCTGAAGGTGAGGAGGCACAACAATATAATATATATATATATATATATATATATATATATATTATATATATATATATATATATATATATATATATATATATATATATAT
>SEYY01006857.1:30000-33579 GCA_009176605.1 Armadillidium nasatum | reverse complement strand
CTAATTGGTCTAGTCCACCTTGTTAGGAGAGCTGTATGAGTGAACCCAGATGTGTGATGAGTTCTCCATACAGGGGCGAAAAACACCCTATACAGAGCAAGAAACTGGGGTGGAGTAAGAAATGCTGTAGGCACCTCAAAAACCAAACCTCTTAGAAGTTTGTTTAAAAAGAGAAGTAATGTAATCTTTCCAAGAAAGATCAAGAGAGAAAAGGAACACCGAGAATATTAAGGAGAGATGAAGGTTCAAGTTGTGTGTTTTCGAAGATTTCATAGTTGTGTGGAAGGTTGTGTGAAGTAGAGAGATGGGGGAACTGAGTTTTGGAAGCATTGTGATCGAACATGTTTTCTGAGTCCCAATTTAAAAAAAAAAGATAGATCATAGGTCAGTTGCTCCAAGCCTATCCTCCTTTCGTCTATTAACATCTGCTGGGGTAGGTGTCTTTCAAATTGGAAGGAGTAATAATGGGTTGAGTCATCTGTATTGGAGTGGATAGAACATGAAGTAATAGAGAGAAGGTTATTAATGAAAAGTAAAAAAAGTATTGGGAATAGGACAAATCCTTGAAGAACACTATTATTATTAGGTTTAAGGGAAGAAGGGTGGCAGTCTACAATAGCTGCTATAGAACAACCGGAAAGGAAATTAGAGAGAAGGTCAAGAGAAAGATAGATTCCAAAGAGGGAAATTTGAAAATAAAGATTTGTGCGCCACAGCGAAGATTCACCGAAACCCCGAAGGGAGGACAAGAGTCAGAAAGTAGGGAAAAAGATCACAGTAGAACGTTTTTATGAAAGCCATACTGGCGATCAGAGACAAAATTAGAATAATTGAGAATTTCCATTTTCCTTTTAAAGATAGATTTGAAACTTTAGAAGAAGCGGGTTAAAGAAATGGACGGTAGTTAGAAGGTTGAGTAGGTGTCCTTTTCGGCACAGGCTGAATGAGCGCAATGTTTCCAGAAGAGAAGGTTTAAGTAAAAAGACGAAAGACGAAATAGTTTATCAAGGCAGGATTCAAGCTCGGAAGCACAAGTTTCAAACTACAGAAGGGATGCATCAGGACCTTACGTTTTCATAAATTTAAGCTCAGAAAGAGCAGAAATGACGCCTTTAGAAGAAATTATAATTATAGGCATAAATTAGTTTGAGGGGGTTAAAGAAGTAGGAACAGCTCCTGAATCGTCTAAGGTTGAATTAGAAGCCAAAATTTGAGCGAAGAGTTCAGATTTAAAGGAATGCAAAGCGGCAGCTGTACCGAAAGAAGACACTATAGGAGGGATAAAGGAAGGAGGAAAGTGAGAAATGACATTTTTTTTGCAAAATGCCAGAAAGAATTTTTTTTTATCTCCTCTGGTGGGCAAAGGACATAGAAGTTGGAAGAATCTTATCCTGATCGAAGGAGGCAAACATGTCCAGATACACGGCGTTTCAAAGTATGCAAGCCAAATAAGTAGGGAAAACAGATAAAGGGAGTGTGTTCCAGACATTACCGGTAGAGTATATGTAAGATTGAGCATAGCGGTTAAGTCTGTGGCCTGAGAGTTGGACAGAGAAAGGATGAGACTGTGTAGAAAGGCGTGTTACACGAGCTTTTCTCAATGGAGGAGGTATGCGACGAGAGATTTCAGAAGAGCAGTGTCCGTTGTAGCGATAGTAATTACAATTCGACGGGCAGAAAGATATTCAAGAGAGTTAGTAAGAGCAGGAGAGTTGATGAGATAAAAAGCCCTAGACTCCACCTTCTCAAGGAGAGCTGTATGAGTGGAACCACCCCAGATGTTCGACGCATACTCCATACAGGGACGAAAAACAACACCCCTACACAGATCAAGCAACTGGGGTTGCGTGAAGTAATTCTGAAGGCTCCTCGAACACCCAACCCTTAGAAGCTTGTTTAGAAACAGAAGTAATGTGATCTTTCCAAGAAAGATCATGAGAAAAGGATAAGCCAAGAATATTAAGAATAGATGAAGGTTTGAGTTGTGTGTTTTCGAAGAAGATATAGTTGTGTAAAAGATTGTGTCGAGTGGAGAGATGGAGGAACTGAGTTTATGAGGAATTTAAAACAACCATGTTTTCTCTAAAGTATATATATATATATATATATATATATATATATATATATATATATATATATATATATATATATATATTATATATATATATATATATATATATATATATAATATATATATATATATATAACAAATCTTGAGGCAGATTCTGCTGTACGAGTCAGAATGTTGGGCGATGAATAAGTGCAGAGGAGCAGGTTGAAAGCAGCAGAAATGAGGGTGCTCAGAGTTATTAGAGAGTATCATTGAGAGAGAGTGTGATGTGAAAAGGTGAGAGCGGAGTTGGGAGTGGAACCAATCTTGGAGTGCATGAAGAGAAATCAGTTGAGATGGTTTGGACACATGAGAAGGATGGAGGAAACGGAGAAGATGAAGGAGACTTGGATTGGAGACCGGAGGGAAATAGAGCGGGAGACAGACCAAGGAAGAGATGGATGGAAATGATTGCAGAGGCTGTGCGGAGAAGAGGAGTGAAGATGGAGGAGGTAGAAGAAAATTGAACATTTGCTGACAGAGAGATGTGGAGAAGATTCGCGAAGAGTAGCACATGAAAGGCTTGATCTAACACGAAAGATGGTGAGAAAGATATATATATATATATATATATATATATATATATATATATATATTATATATATATATATATATATATATATATATATATATATATATATATATATATATATATTTTTTTTCCAAGGTTCCTCAGTTGTTTTTTAAAACTGTTTATTTTATTTTTTTATTTTTTTTTATTTATTTTTTTTTTTTTTGCTCTTTTATCTTTCGTCCCTAGTCTTTTTTTCTTCTATGACTTCGCAGTTGCTTTTCCTTCTTCGAAATTTGAACGCTTTGGCGGAACTTTAACTTTTTTAGCTCTACTTTTGACAAATCTGGTACTATTTCCTCTTTTCTAACCATGATACTCATTTATACCTTATAACTCTCTCTCTCTCTCTCTCTCTCTCTCTCTCTCTCTCTCTCTCTCTCTCTCTCTCTCTCTCTCTTCCTGAGCTTACACTAATTCTAAGAAGATGTATGATTGTGATGATATTACTCCTTTATGCTTCAACTCTATGATACCGAAAACTGGGCTCATTTAACCGGTTTTGGAAATAAGGAGACCACTTTCAAAGCTTTTAAGATAGTGTTATAATTTTAACTTGTTTCATTTCTAAAGCTATAGAATCTATCTCTAAAAGGAGGATGAAGAAGCATCCTATTCCTTTAATGACCTCAACAACTTAGTTTGAATGGAGTGCTAATATACTTTTAATTTTTATTTTATTTCTAATTTTATTTGACAGCGAAAAACAGTGTTGTTTTCAATGCCTCAGAAATTTAATTTAATCCTATGACGTCTGCGAAGACATCCTTCTTAACCTTCATCGACCATTAATTTTATTCGGGAGTTTCTTTTTTTACAGCCGCCTTTCTTGAAAGGGACAAATAGCTTTTCTCTCTAAGAAAGTTTCGAAAAAGTTGTTTATTGCTGAAGTGCTTTT
>SEYY01006857.1:10000-25000 GCA_009176605.1 Armadillidium nasatum | reverse complement strand
GAATCCTTTATTGAAACTTGTTAATATTAACACAAATAAACTATAATTTCATATTATTATTATTAAAGGCAACAGTCTTTTCGCAATAAGCAAATGCAAATTTTATATTTTAGCTCTTGACGTTAATTCCTTCTGTTTGGAAGATCGTATATGTTGTTGGAATATAATGTAAATAAATAATGAAAGGAAAGAGGCCTACAGACGGTACCAACAAATTTTTTGGATTTTCCTTTGCATTTCAACAGACTTTAATTGAAAGTCGTCGTGGGTTAATGTCAATTATTCACGCTCAAATTTGGAGAATATTACTATTACTTGTATGGAAACACAATGTGGGGCGGCGTTAACTGAAATTAAGAAATTATGAAATAAATGGCACCCTAAATATATATAACTTAACCGTCAACAAACTGAAAAATAGGAATAAAACTAAGAATTTCATAAGTTTGGAACTAAATATTTCAAAAATTAATGTTATTGGAAATCTTGCATAGCATATATATATATATATATATATATATATATATATATATATATATATATATATATATATATATATATATATATATATATATATATATATATATATATATATATATATAATTTATTTAACTGCTAGTGATGTTATAATTTCGAGGAATCGAACCCGGGCCCAAAAGATGGAATTCCGTTGTGTTGACCACTACTCCACTGATGGTTCAAAAGGAAATAATCCAGAACTTCTACTGACATATCTCGCCTAGTGAAAAGTCCCTTCAATATTTCCCCGACCACAACTTGGGCGTAGCGTCAACATGGACCAGGTTCTATCCTGAGTATAAATCGCAGTGCAAATGTTATAATTTTGATAACCACTATGATAAGTCAACCGTGGAATCATTATTTATAATTTTATTAACTGCTAGTGATGTTATAATTTCGAGGAATCGAACCCGGGCCCAAAAGATGGAAGTCCGTTGTGTTGACCACTACTCCACTGATGGTTCAAAAGGAAATAATCCAGAACTTCTACTGACATATCTCGCCTAGTGAAAAGTCCCTTCAATATTTCCCCGACCACAACTTGGGCGTAGCGTCAACATGGACCAGGTTCTATCCTGAGTATAAATCGCAGTGCAAATGTTATAATTTTGATAACCACTATGATAAACCAACTGTGGAATCATTATATATAATTTTATTAACTGCTAGTGATGTTATAATTTCGAGGAATCGAACCCGGGCCCAAAAGATGGAAGTCCGTTGTGTTGACCACTACTCCACTGATGGTTCAAAAGGAAATAATCCAGAACTTCTACTGACATATCTCGCCTAGTGAAAAGTCCCTTCAATATTTCCCCGACCACAACTTGGGCGTAGCGTCAACATGGACCAGGTTCTATCCTGAGTATAAATCGCAGTGCAAATGTTATAATTTTGATAACCACTATGATAAATCAACCGTGGAATCATTATATATAATTTTATTAACTGCTAGTGATGTTATAATTTCGAGGAATCGAACCCGGGCCTGTTGTTGTTGTTGTTGTTGTTGTTCTGGATAGAAAATTGGAAAGCGAGTTCACCAGCTGGATCGTAAGAACTAGATGAAAGCCATTGGCGGTGGTGAACATTGAAATCACCTAAAATGATGATTTCGGAGAAAGGAGAAGAAGAAAAAATGTGTTCTATTTTGGAGTTAAGATAGTCGAAGAATTTTGGGTAGTCTGTAGAGTTAGGGGATAAGTAGACAGAACAGATAAATTTAGCTGTAGAGTTTGAAGAAAGTTTAAGCCAAAAAGTAGAGAATTCAGAAGACTCCAAATTAGAGACACGAGAGAAAACAACATCGTTGCGCACATATCGCAACATCCGCCTTTGACTGAAAATTGAGGATAGAGACAGTAGGAGGAAACAGAGTAGGGCTTGCTGTCAGAGCACTTAGACACCTGGTTTCAGAGATGAGGTTTAAAAGAGAAGAGGTGGTGTTCGTTAAAGTGTAGATTAGAAAAGAGACCGCGAATGTTGCAAAAATTTATGAAAAAAAAAGACCGTGCACTAGGACAAGTCGGCAAGAAGATCTTGGTCGCACCAACCCATCACCGGAGGCCGCCAACTCCAAAGTTTTGATTGGGGAAGGAGTGGATGAGGGGCTATGTTTGGAATTCTCCCCTCTTGGATTCTCCGAGGCAGATTTATGTTTCGCCATTATTTGATTTATTTAATAAGTAATGTAAGTGGAAGCGTTTGTAAATTTGTGGAAACATGTGAAGAAAGGAGTCGGGGGAATGTTGCAAGAGCATAGGCATTCCAATGTGAATCAAGGGTACATTAGAGACCCTCTGAGATGAAGCACGAAAAGGAATGGACCAAAGGGCAACGGAGTGAAACGGAATCATCTAGCAAACCCTATCACCCTGCGTGTTAAGCCCAGTGGGGGGTACTTTCATCGCTTCGAACTTAGCTACGTCCTCCCCCCATATATATATATATATATATATATATATATATATATATATATATATATATATATATATATATATATATATATATATATATATATATATATATATATATATATATATATAAGTGCTCCTCTTCAGCTTAAATTTTCAGCAAGAACAGAAAAACAAATAATGATCGTAGCATTTATATTATGAGATTAGTATAATTAAGAAGATTTCTTATTATGATATTAGTATAATTGACATGATATCTAACGTTTCGGCTATAATAACTTTAGCCATCATCAGAGAACTCTGAAAGTAGAAACAAACACAGTAAGTATGAAATGTTCGAAATACTAAATTCATAAAAAAATAAAAATAAAAAATAATAAATAAATTCGTACCTCTCTTCCACTGACTACTCCCTCTCACTCAAATATACGTCTACATACACAGTCGTCATGTAACACATTTCCTCTTCCTCAACATTTTTCAATCCTTGACTCTAATAAAGACCCTTTTTCACTCCATATCCTTGAATCCATTTATATTTTTAAGTATAAACCTGTTCTTAACAACAACATGCAATCAGTTCCTTTACATATACTCCAACCTTAGCTTCACTCATGTTATGTTTATGAACTCTTCACCTTTTCTTTGGTTTCATATTGACTTAGGACGCTTTTTTCTGCCCCCTTCCCCCCCTCTTTTTGCTTAATTTTGAACTTCCTACTGTTCATAATTCCATTGAGGTGCCTTATATTATATATTATATATATTTTATATTTTTACTGTATTTGTATTTATATATATTTATATTTTTTTGTATTATGTATTATTATATTGTATTTATTGTATCTTTTGGACATATGTGCGTGTTGTGTGTTTATTTATTTATTTTTTTTCTCACAATTATGTATGTCTCTATTTAATTATTAGTAATTGTGCCTGGTTATGGTTATATTTATTTTATATGTATATGTTTTAGTTATGTTGTATGCATGTATGTTTGTATATTATGTATGTATGTATGTATATTTGTATGTGTGTATGTATATATATGTGTGTGTGTGTATGTATATATGTATGTATATATATATATATATATATATATATATATATATATATATATATATTATATATATATATATATATATATATATATATATATATATATAATATATATATATATGTATATATGTATATATGTATATGTATATATATATATGTATGTATGTATATATATATGTGTATGTGCATATATGTATTGTGTATGTATGCTTAAATGTGTGTTTGTATGTTTTATATTGTTATACTCTTTTTATTTAACAACCAACTACATTATCAATAAATTTCATCTAGATGTTCACTAATTTCTATTCAGTTCTGCTTATTTACTTGAATTATGTTGTTTATTTTTATTTTTTGTTTATGCTTTTGTTATATGTTATTATTATTTGTTGTTATTTATTATTTTTTATTTTTATTTTTATTTTTTATGAATTTAGTATTTCTAACATTTCATACTTACTGTGTTTGTTTCTACTTTCAGAGTTCTCTGATGATGGCTAAAGTTATTATAGCCGAAACGTTAGATATCATGTCAATTATACTAATATCATAATAAGAAATCTTCTTAATTATACTAATCTCATAATATAAATGCTACGATCATTGTTTTTCTGTTCTTGCATATATATATATATATATATATATATATATATATATATATATATATATATATATATATATATATATATATATATATATATATATATATATATATATATATATATATATATATATATATATATATATATATATATATTAGTGATGGATCGGATTTCATTTTTTCTAATTTGCGGATGCGGATGCGGATGTCGGAATTTTGTTGAAGAAGTGCGGATGTTGAATTTTCGAATGTGCGGATGCGGATGTTGAATTTCTGTCAAGTGCGGATGCGGATGTTAATTTTGATAAGCATACGAATGCGTATGCCATCACTAATATATATATATATATATATATATATATATATATATATATATATATATATATATATATATATATATATATATATATATATATATATATATATATATATATATATATATATATATATATATATTTCATTATCACCTTTCCCATTTTCGTGGGTTGGTGCCCTCCACAATTCCCTTACAAAGATACCCATTCTTACCTTTCAACCCCTTTCACCACCGCCCTCCATCTCTCTCTGTTCTCCGCAAGTCTTCTACCTTCTTCTAAACTCAAATTCATTCCACACAAAATCTCTCTCACTCCATCCATCCATCTCCATTTTGGCCTTCCCCTCCCCTACCACCATCCACCTCGGACCTAAGTATCTTGCCCACCATTCTGTCCTCATTCATTCTACACATATGTCTAAACCATTTTAGCACACCTTCCTCCGCTCTATCAACTACACCTCTCTTCCATTTACACATCTCCCTTATCCTTTCATTTCTAATCCTATCAATCTTTCTCAATTTACCTATCGCTCGCAAACCTTTAATCTCAAAGAGATTCAAACTTTTCCTCGCAAGAACACTTATCATCCTTGTTTCACACCCATACAATACAGGATGTAAACACATACATTCAAACTTTCTTATCTTTATTTCTTTCGAAATTTTCCCTTTCCTCCATACTTCTCTTAGGCCCCTCCCCAACACTTTCATTCCCTCGAGCACTCTATTCTTTATTTCTTTTTCCTTCCCACCCTTACCTTCAACCAACATTCCTAGATATTTGAATTCATCGACCTCCACAAGTTTCCATCTCCCCACTTCTACAACCTCCCATTCTTCCCTCTACATCTCCTCATCCCCACCTCCAATACTGATAAGTTTACTCTTCGCTGGAATAACTTTCAATCTCATGTTATAACATTTCCCCACAAACTCTCTCACAAGTATTCTCAACTTTTCTCCAGATTCTGCCATCAACAACGCATCATCTGGAAAAAGTAAAACATTCACATCCCATTCACCCTCCATATTTCTCAACCTAATACCCTTCCCTTTTCTCTCCATTTCTCTAACTACACAATCCATTAATGGATTAAATAACATGGCGACATTACACACCTGTCTCAATACCACTCCTATGCTAAACCAATCCAATAGTTCCCTCTTCACTCTCACTCTTGATGTATATATTACATATATTATATATATATATATATATATATATATATATATATATATATATATATATATATATATATATATATATATATATATATATATATATATATATATATATATATATATATATATATATATATATATATATATATATATATATATATATATATATATATATATATATATATATATATATATATATATATATATATATATATATATATATATATATATATATATATATATATATATAATATATATATATATATATATATATATATATATATATATATATATTAGTGATTGATCGCATGTCATATTTTCTCATTTGCGGATGCGGATGCGTATGTGGATATTGAATTTTGTCAAGTGCGGAATGCGGATGCGGATGCGGATGTTGAATTTTCGAAAGTGCGGATGCGGATGCGGATGAATTTGAATTTCCGAAAGCGGATGCGGATGTAAATTTTCGAAAGTGCGGATGTTAATTTTGATGAGGATGCCATCACTAATATTATATATATATATATATATATATATATATATATATATATATATATATATATATATATATATATATATATATATATATATATATATATATATATATATATATATATATATATATATATATATATATATATATATATATAAAGTAATAATACCACATAAACCGTGGAGTGAAATTTTATAATTTCAAGTCTGGTAAATGGAGATTCTAATTCTGAACACTAAATTGGTAAGACAGAGTGTTACTTCTGTAGCACGACAGTACAAAAAGAAATCGAAATGAGAAAGCTCATGAACACCCACCATGATAACTTACTCAAAGGACTTACCCAACTGCACTCGGATTCAGAGCAACAGGTCAGTTACTATCACCTTCAACCACAGGCAATATACGTAGGTAAGAGAACAACATAAAGAGTGGAGTAAAATAAATAAACGAAAACACAAATGAACACGATAAATGAGAATGAGGATAAAGGAATCTCCTGATTCCTAATTCATCCAGGAATAAATGGAGGGAGGCTCCGACCCCTTCCAAAACCAGGAAGTTCCGCCTTCCAAAACCTACCAGACAGGCAGGTTCATAGGGGGCTCCGAACCCCTCGTAAACCAAGGAAACACTGCCTTCCCAGTCTTTCATGAAAGAGAGTGATAAACGATGTTAGAGATTTGAACTCTGACCTTTAATCTAGTAAAACCGTGTTAATCTCTGTAAAACTTGAAATTATTAAATTTTACTCCAAGTTTTTATTCTTTTCTTACATAAAAATATTATCCGTGGTTGAAGGGGATAGTAACTGACCTCTTACTCTGTATCCTAGTGCAGTCGGGGAGGTCCTTTGAGTTAGTCGTCATGACTGGTGTTCATGAGCTTTCTCAATGCGATTTTCTTTAGTACTGTCGTGGTAGAGAGGTAACACACTCTATCTTACCAGCTTAGAGGTCAGGGTTCTGATATTCATTTAGCAGACTTTAAATTATATATATATTATATATATATATATATATATATATATATATATATATATATATATATATATATATATATATATATATATATATATATATATATATATATATATATATATATATATTTGCAACAATTTTGCATTAATCATAAAATGATTTAAAAATCGAGTTGAATTTTTTGACATGAATTTACTTTATATCTAAACAGATTAGAGAGATTATTCAGTGAAAAATTATGAAGAAAAGTTAAGACAGAGACTGTGGGAGTTTGCAGAAGCAATGACGAAACATTTTAAAATTTCCTCCTGTGATAACAGAAGAACAACAAGAATAAGAACAAGAACAAAAACAAGTAGAAGAAGAAGAAGAGAAAAAAAATAACAAATGATGATTTCACATTGCTTGACGATCAAAAAGGAGAAGGAAATACAGAGTGTATTTGATAATAAAGAAATTATATTTGAAATCTCATTCCAATTTTAGGAGAAGGTTAATCAACAATAAAAGATTTAATATAACATTTATCTGCAATCTGCTTATATTAAAATAAATCAAAATTTATTTTCTCTTTATTTTAGGATTATGGATTACGATTATATGAGGTAATTATATATATATATATATATAATATATATATATATATAATATATATATATATATATATATATATATATATATATATATATATATATATATATATATATATATATATATATATATATATATATATATATATATATATATATATATATATATATATATATATATATATATATATATATATATATATATATATATATATATATATATATATATATATATATTATATATATATATATATATATATATATATATATATATATATATATATATATATATATATATATATATATAAAATTAAATTTTTTGAAATAAGCAGATTTATTAAATAAAATAAGCTATAATGGGTTCACTGTGATTACCGAGAAATATTAATTATATTCAAATTTTAAAACACTAAGTTTTTTAAAGTTCAAAAGTAAAATAAAAAACGAATACCAAAATAAGCACGATAAATGAGGATGAGTGTAAAAGAATCTCCTGATTCCTAATTCGTCCAGTAAAAAACAGAGGGGGGCTCCGACCCCCTCCAAAACCATGAAGCTCCCCCTTCCAAAACCAACCAAGCAGGCAGGTTCAGAGGGGGGCTACGAGCCCCTCGTAAACCAAGGAAGCTCCGTCTTCCCATTCTTTCATGAAAGAGAGTGAAAAATAATTTTAAAAAAAACAAAAACAAATTTAAAGATAAATAATGAAAATGTTTTAGGGCCCGGATACGCTATCTACCCATTAAAGGGGTATACTCTCCTCCTTTAGGAGGAGCATAACACTCCGATCCCCCGAGAGGTCAGAAAAGAGTATGGATCCCTACAAATAAAGCTCAGGAAAGAACGTATATACATAGATTGCCAGATTTAGCTACTTTCAACAGAATCTGGCACCCTGAGATGTAGCTATGATACTTTTTCACTTGAGGATGAAAAGCATAAGAAATGGAAGAACTTTGCCTAAACTTTTTTGTGAATACTCTTGACTGGCAATAGATATGATATTCTTTAGAAAAAGTTAGCGGTTATTTCGCGTACTTTTCTTCAAAGTATAAATAATGCAGGTAATTTCTTAAAATTAGATCTAAAAGGTATTTTCTATGCATTTTCTTTCTCAGTATTCAACAAGGCTCAGAGACTTTTGAGTTTTGAGTAGAGAAATTACATAAAATAGATATAACTTAGAACTTTTAGTTCTCTATTTTAACTGGATATTAAGAGATGCTAACTCTTCCACTCCTGTCTAAAAACGTTTTTACTATTTTGAAGTTTTCGCCAAGTTGATGAAACCCATTTATTCAAGAATATTAAGAAATGAAGTATTTTATTTTTGAAAATTATATATATATATATATATATATATATATATATATATATATATATATATATATATATATATATATATATATATATATATATATATATATATATATAGGGTGATTACTAAGTAAACTAGCAAACGCTGTGACGTACGAAAACAATGTTGAGGAAATAGAATTCCTTAAATACACATATTTGGGAAATTTACGATAGAGGTGATACATAGGGCAAAGACAAACATTGGTAAAGAACATCAGTTTTGCGATATTATTTATTAATATACAAGGTAGGTTTTGGTAGTACACATCACATTTTTACACATTAAAACCCATTTGCAGCAACACAAACTTCAAAGCATCTGAAGAAGGCATTGGCATGCTTACGAATGTCGTCGCACCGATCGATGATATTAACATACGGAACAGAGTCGCCGTACACGAAAGCTTTCTGATGTCCCCACAAATAATAATCCAAGGGGTTCAGAACAATGAACGGAGGCGGCATTCCACTAGTGCCCCAGATTCAATCCTGAAACTTGTGATACGTAGCGTCGAAATACAGTTAAACCGGTCTCGAAAAGTTACCTGGACCTCCATCATGTATGTACCAAATGTCGCGACGATCTCCAGACTGATGTCCTCGAGGAGTGGGGTTTCAGGTGCTTAGGTGAGACAAATAGTCTGATAATCTTGTCGCCAATTATAACAGCCCACACATTAACCAACAATTGATGTAGGGGCCTACATAGGTGAATGTCGTAGGGATTATTTTGTTCCCAAATGTGGGCGTTATGGAAATTCGTCAAGCCATCCCTGCCAAAATGAAGCTTCATCTGTGAAGATAATCGACGAGGTTATTTCGCTTTGACGTTGATATTACTGGTAGTACCAACAAAATTGTATGGTCATAATTCATGGGAATGAGACACTGGACAGGTTTTTAATGATAAAGGTGCAGATTCTCATCAAACAGAACGTTGAAGACGGTCCGCTGAGATACGTCATGGAACTAACTCTGCAATACCGTGCAATGTCCCAAAGTATGGCGTACCCTCTCACATGTGTGCATACAGAGCAGGAAAGTCCCAGATCAGGATTTGGTGCTTGTAGTTGTCTTATTTCACGTAATCTCAGAAAGGCAGCCGGAAGGGTCGTGTGATGGTGTTGTCGTCTGTTAAGGTATATCTGTCGATACAATGTTGCTGCCACATGATCTTTGCCGTTCGCTCGTCCATATTTAAAGACTATTTTGCCTGTTCTCGCACTGTGTGGTTTACCATCGTCACAGCTCTGATGAACCTGTCCTCTCGTATTCTCAATTGTAGTGTGTATGATCGCTACGAACATTTCAGACGAAGAGTTATCTCCATGACACATTCCAAGCCCTCTACAGTGTGCCAAACGTTTTAATATACTATTTATGTTGCTCATGAATACACATGCGTAACCTTGTGGGTACTTCTTTGAACAACATTTCAGCAAATGTACCGTAACTCTTATTCTTTCTCTCGTATTGTGCGATCTACCATCTCTTCGTACATTTCTACATTATGTGTATTTAAGGAATTTGTTCCCCATCTGATTTTATTACGTCACGGCCTTTGTCATTTTACTTAGTATTCATACGCACTTTATGTATATATATATATATATATATATATATATATATATATATATATATATATATATATATATATATATATATATATATATATATATATATATATATATATATATATATATATATATATAATATATATATATATATATATATATATATATTATATATTATATATATATATATATATATATATATATATATATATATATATATATATATATATATATATATATATATATATATATATATATATATATATATATATATATATATTATATATTACTTATTGAGAGGCTTTTGCAGATATTCTATTGCTGTTTTCGGGTAGTTTCTTCTACTCGTATAATCTTTAACATCCAATAAAAAAAAATTTAGATGAATTAAATCAAAAGTTTACTTTTAATAGAAATGGTTTCTGGTCTTCTTTCTTTGTTTTTTTTATCATTAAATTCTTGCATTTATTTTATTTTATATTTTAGTTGAATCATTAATAGCTTGTAATTTCCTAGATCCTTCTATTTTTTTGGATGTTTTGATAACAGTTCTATTGAAATGCTGAACCTTGTATCAAACTTCGTGAATATGTACTTAACAGCTTTATTATATTTTGGTTGTCACATTCTTCCAGATTTTTAACAACTAAATCTTTTCTGAAAACTATCCCATTCTTCGTCCTCAAATGAAATAATTCCTCGCAAATTCATTTGTCGAATAAAACATTCTTCTTAAGATAATATTGGGGATTAATAAATTTGGAAATTGCAGCTTCAGCATATATCACTTTATTAGTATGTCTTTATTCTTGTAGGGCTTTAAAAATCGGATGTCATTTAGCGGAGCTTGAAAAGCATTAGAATATTGAAACTAATAAATTGCATGACATTTTATTAGTTTAATTGTAATAATGATTGCACTTCTTGATTTATTAGAGCTATAGCGAATTTATTCCTACTAAATAAATAACCTTTTAAACTGTAAATAGCTGTAGTCGTCCATCGAGCTAAATGATATGTGCCTGGTTCCTTAATTAAATCTTATTCCTAAAAATATAATTATAAGCTCCAGGAACTCTTTATATTTATATCTGAATAAACTTAATAATGCATTTTGTGCAAAATTTAAATGTACTTTACCTTTAAAAATTTCTTTTATCTCAAAATTAAAAATACTAGAACCATAATTTTTAAAGCTAATTTCCTGTTACTTTCCATGAAATATCTTGAACAGCCAGAATATATTGACCTGAAATTGTCTTCTTACTTTCTGAAACCTTTCAGCTAACACAATCTCGGATGAGGGGAACCAGAAAATAAAATACTACGTTCATTTTTTTCCTATAAGTGTGCAAGCTTTATTTTTTTATTTTTTTAGTTGGCCAGTATTTGATGCAGAAGTATCAAACACAAGGGCTTGCACCTTGTCCAGTAATGCTCAATTCTCTAATGCTTCTTAAACATTTCCGGATGTTTCTCTTTCTATTCCAACAAATATATTCATAACAGCTAATAACCGTTCTATATCCGGAGCTCTTGCAATAATTGCTAATCTATTTAGTTGATGTCCCGATATCAGAAAACATTTTAGTGTCTTAGTGAAAGATCACAGCATTGCATTTCCAAAACAAGTTTTTACTTCCTTTTTCTAATCTGTTCACTGAAAATATAGTGATACTTTTTCTATTTTTCCTAATAGAAGTACAGTTAATAATACACAGGGGAATCTAAAGAGACGGCTTCGATAAACAATGATAATAAATAACTACATTCCTCTCTAGTTTTACATATGTCTGAAATTGCCGCCATTCATAGAGTAAAAATTTCTTTTCGTGTTGTTTTTTTCATTGGAAGTACTAAAACATCAGCTATTCCGGTTTCCTCGTATGTTGTCTTCTTTGGAATTGCGGTAATATCAGCTAATTCAATTTCCTCGTCTGTTTTCAAACCTTGCTCAAAGTTTTCCAAGGAAGAGGAATCTATGAAATCGTTTCCTGTAAAATCAATTAAAATGTAGGAGAATCCTAAAATACTGTATAAATACGAATAATATTTTGTATTTATGACCACTAACAAAAGTTTCACACAATATATATATATATATATATATATATATATATATATATATATATATATATATATATATATATATATATATATATATATATATATATATATATATATATATATATATATATATATATATATATCCTCTAGTGGCAAAGGTCAGAGGCCTACCAATTTCAACCAGAGTTTGAGAAATATCTGTATCGTGGTCGTTAAATGCCGACATGTCCCGATACACGGTATTTGAAGGTGAGAAAGTCAATGGAAGTTGGGGAAATAAGAAAATTAGTGTGTTCTAGATTTTAACAGTAGAGTACATGTAAGACTGAGCATAGCGGTTGTCTGATGTCAGAAAGTTGGACAGAGAAAGGACGAGACTGTTTAGAAAGTTGTATCGCACTAGCCCTCCTAAATGAAGGACTCAAAAGAACTCAAAAGAAAGTTTCCGTTGTAGAGAGAGAGTGACAAAACACTTCGACGGGAAGAAAAATATTGAAAATAGTTAATGAGAGCGAAAGAGCTTATAAGACGAAAAGTCCTAGACTCCGCTTTTACCAGGAGAGCTTTATGAGTAGAAGCACCCTATGCGTGTGAGGTGTACTTCATAGATGGGTGAAGAAACCCTTTTAAAAGAAAAGCAACTGGGGTGATGTGAAAAAATTCCGAAGGCGACTCAGAACACCAAACCTCTTAGAGCTTATTTAGAAAGAGAAGCAATAAAATCTTTCCAAGAAAGATCACAAGAAAAAGAAACACCGAGAATATTAAGGACAGAAGAGTATTTGAGTTGTGTGTTTTCAAAGATGTTATAGTTGTGTGGAAGGTTGTGCCGATAAGAGAGATGGAGGAACTGTGTTTTTGTACCATTGAGAACGATCATATTTTCTTTGAAACAATTAGATTTGAATACGAGGAAGATTGTCAGATGCTCCAAGGTCGCTTTTCTTGTGTCATTTAAATTCTACTGCATGACGTTTTCCTGACTAAAAATAGTAATGAAGGTTGGAGTAATCGGCATAAGAGTGGTTAGATGATAATTAATAGAGAGAAAATTATTATGAAAAGTAGAAAAAGAGTTGGAGAAAGAACAGCTCTCTATGGAACACCATTTTCAATAGACATAAAGGAAGAAAGGTGGTGGTCTGTAATAGCTGTTATAGAACGACCGGAAAGGAAATCAGAGTGCAGGTCACAGAGAGAAGGATAGATTCCAAAACTGAAAGTTTGGAAATCAATTCTTTGTGCTAGATTCTTATCGAAGGTTTTCGACAGAAAAGAAGAACGGAGGTCCAAGAGGCAGAGGAAAACCAGATTTACGAAAGCCATACTGGCGATCAGAGATAAGACAAGATGAATTCAGGCTTTTCCATATCTTCCTGTTAAGGATAGAAACGAAAACTTCAGAAAGAACTGAGGTTAAAGAAATGAGGTGGTAGTTGAAGAGTTGAGAGACACAAGCTTGAGTGTGAGCTTATTTAGCCTGTGCCGAAAAAGGGAGAACACTCTCAGTTCTTTCTAAGTTTTCCAATCAATACTTAGAAAGAAGATATTCAAAAACCTCAATTCTTCCTATATTATCTCTGATCGCCAGTATGGATTGCGTAAAGATAGCTCTACTGGTGATCTTTGCCATATCTCTGACTCTTGGTCCTCCGCTTTTCGACATTTCGGTAAATCTTTCGCTTCAATTCACTTCATAATAGGAGACTGAGAAGAA
Source organism: Armadillidium nasatum (assembly GCA_009176605.1). Taxonomy (NCBI): domain Eukaryota; kingdom Metazoa; phylum Arthropoda; class Malacostraca; order Isopoda; family Armadillidiidae; genus Armadillidium; species Armadillidium nasatum. Next base: position 10,621 of record SEYY01006857.1, on the reverse strand, counting down.
ATAACTTTTCAAGGAAGGGTGTAAGCTCAAAACCACAGGAGGGTTACCATCAAGACCATATGCCAGAGAGAGGAGGACAACAGCAATAATGACTAGAGAGTACAATAACGTTAGGTTAGGTAAGATTATGCAATAATAGGTTACGTTAGATCAGGTTCTGTGATTTTGAAACTCTCCTCAACTCTTATTTCCTGGACCATTTGGAGTCTCATTCCTTTCTCTCAGATCATCAGTATAGCTTTCGACGCTCGAGGTCAAAAGGTGACATACTTTCCTATCTCACTGATTTATGGTCTTCGGCCCTTAGGGACTTCGGGGAGTCTTGTGTGGTGGTGCTTGACATATCCAAGGCTTTTGACCGGGTATGGCATGCATTGCTGCTCTCTAAGCTCCCTTTGGGTTTCTTCTTTCTCTTTGCTTACTCTGAGTTTTCTCTTAGATCGTTCCATTTTGGCACTTGTAGATGGAGCGATCTCTTCTTCCTTTCCTGCCAATTGTGTTTTTCCTAAAGGTTCTGTTTTATCTCCAACTTTATTTTTACTTTTCATTAACGATCTTTTCAACTGCACTTCTAACTCTGTTCACTCTTATGCTGATGACTCAACTCTACATTCTTCTACG
>SEYY01006857.1:0-5000 GCA_009176605.1 Armadillidium nasatum | reverse complement strand
GCATAACTGAGGTGATTCTCTCTGGAATGGAGGCGTACATTCCATATTCTTTCCCTTCTACTAAACCTAACAAACCTTGGTTTAACTCTGCTTGTTCTCGTGCTATTCGCCACAGGGATGCTGCCTTCAGAGATTACCGTCGTCTTCAAATTCCAGAAACTCACCGAACTTATACTTCATCCCGGAATCGTGCAAAATCTATTCTTCGAGATACTAAAAACTCTTTTCTCCTTAGAACGTGCAATAATCTTTCTGGCACCTCTTCCTGTTGCCCTTTCTGGCAGTTTGCAAAAAAATATCAACTCTAACTTTGCTTCTTCCTCTTTCCCTCCTCTAGTATCTTCTGACGTTTCAACTGCCGTTTTGCCTTCCTCTAAAGCTGAACTCTTTGCTGAAACTTTTGCCTTTAATTCAACCTTAGACGATTCCGGAGCTGCTCCTACTAATTCAACCCCCTCCAACTCATTTATGCCTAAAATTGTAATTTCTTATAAAGATGTCATTTCTGCTCTCTCTGAGCTTAATACTAAGAAGGCGTACGGTTTTGAAGGTGACCTTTCTGTAGTTCTCAAAACTTGTACTTCCAAGTTTGCACCCTGCCCTGGTAAACTATTTCGTTTATGTGTTTCTTCTTCAACCTTTCCTTCTTGCTAGAAACGTGCGCTCATTCAGCCTGTGCCTAAGAAGGGGGATCCATCTCAACCCTCTAACTACCGTCCAATTTCTTTAATCTCCGTTCTTTCTAAAGTTTTTGAATCTATCCTTAACGGGAAGATTTGGAAACATCTCAATTATTGTAATCTTATTTCTGATCGCCAGTATATCTTTCGTAAGAAACGCTCTACTGGTGATCTTCTTTCCCTTCTCTCTGACTCTTGGTCCTCCGCTTTTCGGCATTTAGGTGAATCGTTTGCTGTCGCGCTGGACATATCGAAAGCTTTCGATAGAGTCTGGAACAAAGCTTTGATTTCCAAACTTCCCTCTTTCGTAATTTATTCTTCCCTCAGTGGCCTTCTCTCAGATTTCCTTTCTGGTCGTTCTATAGCAACTCTTGTAGACGGCCACCGTTCATTCTATTAATCTATTAATAGTGATGTTCCTCAAGCATCTGTTCTATCCCCAACACTTTTTTGCTTTTCATTAATGACCTTTTCTATTACTTTATCTCCTATCCACTCCTATGCTGATGACTCTACCCTTCATTTCTCTTTTCATTTTGAAAGGTGCCCCTCCCAACAACAGTTAATAGAAGCAAGGAGGGTGGCCTTGGAGCAACTAACCTCTGATCTATCTCGCATTTCAAATTTGGATAGAGAAAACATGGTCGTTTTCAATGCCTCAAAAACTCAATTCCTTCATCTCTCTACTCGACACAATCTTCCACACAACTATGATATCTTCTTTGAAAACACACAACTCAAACCTTCATCTCTCCTTAATATTTTTGGTTTTCTTTTTCTCGCTATCTTTCTTGAAAAGATCACATTTTTTCTCTCTCTGGGTGTTCTGAGGTTCCTTCGTAGTTTTTTTACGCCACCCCAGTTGCTTGCTCTGTGTACGGTTGTTGTTCGCCCCTATATGGAGTATGCGTCATATCTGGAGTGGTTCCACTCATACAGCTCTCCTGGAAAAAGTGGAGTCTAGGGCTTTTCTCTTATCAACTCTCCTCCTCTCACTAATTCTCTCCAATCTCTTTTTGTCCATCGAATTGTTGCGTCACTCTCTCTATACTATCGCTATTACAATGAAAACTGCTCTTCTGAACTCTCTCGTCGCATACCTCGTGCGACTCGTCTTTCTACACAGTCTCATCCTTTCTCTGTCCAACTCTCTGACCCCAGACTTAACCGCTATGCTCAATCTTACATACTGGTAAAGTCTGGAACACACTTCCTTCTTCTTTTTCCAACTTCCTATGACTTACACACCTTCAAACGCCGTGTATCAGGTCATGTCGGCCTTTAATTTGACCATGTTTCCGACTTTCCCACTAACTCTGGTGGAATTTTAGTAGACCTCTGGCTTTTGCCCACCAGAGGTGTATATATATATATATATATATATATATATATATATATATATATATATATATATATATATATATATATTATATATATATATATATATATATATATATATATATATTATATATATATATATATATATATATATATATATTATATATATATTCTACATCTGTTCTTTAGAAACGAAAATTAACAAGAGCAATGTAATTACCTGAAATGCTAATTATTTTAATACTTAGTAGACAATCCCATTCTTTTTTGCAATGATGAAACTTTTCTTGGCGGTGAAGTGATTAGTTTTGTGATTGTATACTGAGGAAAATTTCCGCCTCAACTTCTACGCAATATTTCTAATATTTTTCGTTTAGATGATGGTTTTTCACTTCTTTTTTGGCAAAGCTCTATTAAAATTCCCCAAAGAGTTTCAATGGGTTTAATGTTAAGAGATCAATTCGGCCAAGGAAACTTATTGATCCCATTTTCAATCAGGTGCAAAAATTAGTTAAAAAGTATTCCTCACTATTTTTCTTATAACTTTTTTGTTTATTGACCAAAGTTGAAATATTTTCAGGAACTTTATAGGAAGGGTATATCTAAAGTTCTCTTACAAGACATTTCTAATATCTTTCTTGAAAAAAACTTTTGATGTTTTGGAATTGGAAAAAAAATGTTTTTTTAATTTTTTTTTATTTTACCTCACGTTTGTTTAGGAATAGATATCAAAAATGACATGATGGAATGTTAGCTATACCTTCTTCTTGAGTTCTTGAAAATTTGGACAAGTGAAAGTGAATATATACGAATCTACAAAATTAACTGAAATTGGACAAGTATTCCAAAATGCGTATCTTTCCCAATAATGGAGTGATTCCAAATTTTTTTTTTTTGAGGGGGGGGGTGTATTTTATATAGTAAATTTTTATTCCAAAAAAAATCGAAAAAAAAATAACCCAACGTCCATAAACGGGATTCATTTTCCATAATTCTACACAGACTGCGGAACTTCCTTGAACTATCCCATTAATTTTATAACTAATTAATTAATGGAAATAATGATCAACTTTATAGAACAAGCTGATCTATGAGGTGCAGAGAACAAACTGTCCAAATTTGAAATTAATCGGAACAGCGGTTGCAAAGATAGGAAAAACAGGCCTCAAAATTAATAATTGACGAATTATCAATTAATTAATTGTGACCTAGGAAATTAGAATAAAAATAGAATATATGTAAACGGAGAAACTTTTGTGTAAATTTGACAACATTAGAACTCTATTTCCACAGAAATAGAGTTTTAAAAAAAGTCCTAATAATATAATTAATAATTAGGCATTAATTAATTAATTAATTATTTGGATCTGAAGTGTGCTGATAAGTCAAGAACAATAAAATACAACAAGGAACGATAAAATATGTCTAACCCCTAGAAATCAAATTTAAATGGAGATATGTAAATTTGAAAGGACCTCAGAGCATATATAATTATATATATATATATATATATATATATATATATATAATATATATATATATATATATATATATATATATATATATATATATATATATATATATATAATATATATATATATATTATTTCTGGAAACCCTCCTCTTACTCCTTCTCCTTTCAGGTGTTCCCATGTCTCTGCCTGTTATTACTCATGATCAGGTGCATGGGATCCTGAAATCTATGAACGTCAGGAAGGTCAGTGGCTCGGATGGCATTCCCCCTCGTGTTCTGAGGGAGTGTGCTTCCGAGTTAGCGCCTGTCCTCGTTCAGCTCTACTCTCTATGTCTTAATACTAATACTTTTCCTCTATGCTGGAAGCGTGCGTTGGTTCAGCCGATCCCGAAAAAAGGTAGCCGTTCTGACCCTTCTAACTATCGACCTATAGCTCTCACTTGTGTTCTATCTAAAATTTTTGAAACTCACCTAAACTCTCATTTCCTGGATCATTTGGAGTCTTATTCTCTTCTCTCAGATCACCAGTATGGCTTTCGACGCTCGAGGTCAACTAGTGACATACTTTCCTATCATACTGATATATGGTATTCTGCCCTTAGGACTACGGGGAGTCTTATGTGGTGGTGCTTGACATATACAAGGCTTTGACCTGGTGTGGCATGCGTCGGTGTTCTCCAAGCTCCCTTCCTTTGGGTTTCCTCCTTCTCTTTGCTTACTCTTGTCTAGTTTTCTCTCAGATCATTCCATTCGGCAATTGTAGATGGAGCGACCTCTTTCTCCTTTTCAGTCAACTGTGGTGTTCCTCAAGGTTCAGTTTTATCTCCAACTTTATTCTAACTTTTCATTAACGATCTTTTCAATTGCACTTCTAACTCTGTTCACTCTTATGCTTTATGCTGACGACTCAACTCTACATTCTTTTACTCATTTCAAATCTGCTCCCTCTTTTGCTTCTAGAGTTGCTTCTCGTCTTCAACTTTCCGATTCTCTTCTTGCCGATCTGGATGGGATTTCCCGGTGGGGTCATAGCAACCTTGTGAAGTTCAACTCTTTAAAAACTCAACTTCTTCACATCTCCCTCTCAAAAACACCTCCCAACTTTCCTATCCTCTTCGATGGCTCTCCCGTCTCACCTGTAAATAACATTAACATTCTTGTCTAAACATAAACAATAAACTGTCTTGGAAACCAATATCACAATGGTTGTTAAAGCGGCTCTAAGAAGCTGGGAATTCTGTTCAGGTTGCGAGAATTTTTTCTTCTTAGCGGTTGCTCCAATATATAAGGGTCTTATTCGCCCTTGTATGGAGTACTGTTCCACATTTGGGGGGGCTCCGGCTCCTCTCTCTTTTGGATAGGGTTGAGTCTAAAGCTAAAAGATTAATTAACTGCCCCCTACTTTCAAACTCTCTTGATCCTTATCTCTGCGACGTGACGTTGGTGCACTATCTCTTTTCTATAGGTACTACAATGGCAGGTGCTCGAGGAATTGGCCTCTCGCATTCC
>SEYY01006856.1:60000-74208 GCA_009176605.1 Armadillidium nasatum | reverse complement strand
CGCAGAAGGGTGGCAAAAACGATCTTCTAGATGTTCATGAAGATCTATCTAAAATTCTCTAAAAGTAGATTATACACATATTCACAAAATATATATCTCAGAAAATGGAGAGACTTTTCATTCGACTGTTGTAGTCTTTTGACTCTTTCGACTGTTACGACTCGAGTGATTTGAATGACACTAAAGACTGTAGTGTCTCGACTCAGTTCAATGATTTAATGTGATTAATCAAATTATGATTCTCTCTAGTTGAACCAATTTAAATGACTGACTTTGTCAATATGTATCTAATCACTTGCTGTAGTCTAATCCAATATATGACAGGATTTATCACTGGCTTTGTCAATATATATCCAATCACTGGCTGATCATAATGAAATTGAATAGATTTTAATATTGTAAAATGCTTGGTTGGTTGGTTTCTCAACATTTTAAGAGCTTGTACGTTAAAAATACCAAGCACCCAAAAAATCTGTACATAATTTACAAATTTACCTTTTCTATTTATTTTGAAAAGGTAAAATTCTCAACACTGGTAGGAGGGAATTAAATTTTCCTTTAAGGAAAATTTAATAAAATTGTTAAATTTACCTAATAAATTTAACGGTTCAAATCTCCTATTAACCTATCTAAAGTCTCGTGAATTTCAATTAAATTTTCCCTACGTTTTTCTAGTTTGGAATAATATTCCTTTACCTTTGCAACGTGATCTTCATCCCAAAATTCATCGAGAGATGAATGAATAAGGGTTACTAACATAGGAAAAACCATGTAGACTTCGTCAGGTCTTTTCATGAACATTAATTTTAGACTAGAAATATGTTTGTAAATATTTACCCTATGAAAACTAGAAGACTTCACAAAAGGATACAAAGAATCCTCACTGACTACCACATCATCCACTTCAGCATTAGACTGCGAAGAATTTACGGAAAGTGATTTCAAATTTGAAATTAGAGTCTCCGTCCCTGCAAAATCTTTCTCATCTTCACAAGATGAATTTGAATTTTCTTTTAATATTTCATTATTGTTCATTTGGAGATTTTCATCTACCGTCTTATTTACAAAATTACCGGAGTTTGCCTCAAATCTTGAGAAGTCATCCCCTAAGTTTTTGTGCATAACTGTAATAAACTCTGTGCAATTGAGTAACTTCACTTTGAAGTGGAAAACTTGGACAAAAATTTGAATGAACATTCGTTGTGACTTCAAAATCCTGAAAAGATTTTTCTAAATTTTTCTCCTTTTCGACAAGTTCACTCAAAGGAGCTTCATGAGAGTTTAAACTATGCTGTGATTCAGAAGTATTAATCACCTCCAATTTTAAATTACATTTTAAATATGAAATTGATTCAATAATTTTATCTTCGTAAAAATTACACTCGTCTAGCTCATTTTCAAATAATGTTTTGTTATTTTCTTTAGTTTCATCCCAAATTAGGGACTGAATTCGGGAATTTAAATCTTCTAAATATCCCGATAAGGAATTTAATTTTCTTAGTAAAAGTTGCTTTTGAGATGGTGAATAATTGTCTAGGCATCTTTTAATGTCAATATTAAGTTGAATTATTTTAGTACGATAATGTTTCCTTCTAAAGGAATGAAGACTCAATGACATTTTAAATTTATAAGTAATTAGATTTCTCAAAAATCGTGCATGATATAAAAATTTAAAGTAGCTCAAAGATGTAAAATTTAAGTTCAAAAATGTTGAAATTTTTGAAATAATGAAACTAAATTTAAATGAAAGCCTAAGGCTTAAAATTTTATAAATGAAATATAATTTCGAAATACACAAAAAAAAATGTTTCCAGAAATTCCCTGAATTTAAAAAATTAGGAAATTTCAAAATATAAGTTAAAGCTTAATAGCTTAATTTATTAATAACTAAAATAGTTATTAAAATCTGTACACAAAATATCAAATTAATAAAGAGATTAATTTAGTAAGCAAATTGCCAAATATGAATAATTTGAGATTCTATGTAATAGATCGAAGTACCAAAAAATTTAAATTTTAGTAATTTCAAATGAAAAATTTCAATTTGAAGCAAAGTTCGAATATTTAAATATAAGAGTTCCACAATGCAGATATAAATCTTTGAACTTAAAGCTCCAGAAAAAATATGAATTTAAATATTGCAAGAAAAATTTTCACCTCTACTAAATTTTTAGTAAGAGAACTTTTAAATATAAATATAGAAAAGCTTACCGCTTAAACTTTTGAAAGCCCACCAACTGCAAGCGAAGGGAAGAAGACTGCACAGATTTAACTTAATTGACCAATGCACCTCGAGTCCCGCCAGGGGTTCCATGTAGCGAAAAATAAATAAATAGCCTGCAGGAAAAAATTCCAAAGAATATCCGATTAAAATAATAAATTTATTAACATCAAAAGTTTCTAAAATTCTCTTTAAAAAGAGAACAAATATTAAGCCGAACAGTTGATGCTTCGGAAATTCAAAGGAATACGAAGGAAAAGCTCCTTGTAGAAGGCAGTGCAGCTTCCCTTCAGCAAGCCTCTCGCCACCAGATAGAACTAAATATAAAAATGAAGGAATATTTTAGTTAAATATGAAAATTTGTGCTTAGGTGTAAAATTTAAAAATATAAATTATCAGACTTCGCACAAAAAAAATGTGAACAATTTAAAATATATATGTACGAAGAATGAAATATGGAAATTTTTTATACACCAAAGCAAATATAAATTTATAAGTTCTATCCTTTTATTTTATTTGGGATTGAGATGCGAGGATAATAATATTAAATATTATAATTGAGAAAACATTTAACGCACAAGCACTGTTTATGAGAGAAACGTACCTTTATTCTCAAAACAATCCTTTGTTGGTCAAGATGAAAAAGTTGCTGGAGTTATATGACTATGCTCATCTTCATCCCAACAGCTCGCAGAAGGGTGGCAAAAAAGATCTTCTAGATGTTCATGAAGATCTATCTAAAATTCTCTAAAAAGTAGATTATACACATATTCACAAAATATATATCTCAGAAAATGGAGAGACTTTTTTTCTTTCGACTGTTGTAGTCTTTTGACTCTTTCGACTGTTACGACTCGAGTGATTTGAATGACACTAAAACTGTAGTGTCTCGACTCAGCTCAATGATTTAATGTGATTAATCAAATTATGATTCTCTCTAGTTGAACCAATTTAAATGACTGACTTTGTCAATATGTATCTAATCACTTGCTGTAGTCTAATCCAATATATGACAGGATTTATCACTGGCTTTGTCAATATATGTCCAATCACTGGCTGATCATAATGAAATTGAATAGATTTTAATTTTGTAAAATGCTTGGTTGGTTGGTTTCTAAGCATTTTAAGAGCTTGTACGTTAAAAATACCAAGCACCAAAATATCTGTCCATAATTTACAAATTTACCTTTTCTATTTATTTTGAAAAGGTAAAATTCTCAACATATATATATATATATATTATATATATATATATATATATATATATATATATATATATATATATATATATATATATATATATATATATATATATATATATATATATATATATATATATATATATATATATATATATATATATATATATATATATATATATATATATATATATATATATATATATATATATATATATATATATATATATATATATATATATATATATATATATATATATATATATATATATATATATATATATATATATATATATATATATATATATATATATATATATATATATATATATATATAATATATATATATATATATATAATTATATTTATTTTTTCAAGTTATACAATTATTTAATTAATTATCAAAGTTGCATAAAAACAACTTATTGATAAATGTGTTTAAAAGTTCTTTCTGAAAGTTCTTGCTTTTGAATTATTTGCTTTTTCTCGTTTTTGTATTAATTTATTTAAAATGTATATTTATGTATATTTATTTCTTTATATTTATTTACATTTGTATTTATCGATATTTACTATGTTTAATATATTTCATGTACTATTTATTTCCTTTAAATAATTATATATTATTCTTTATATCTAAAAACAATTTTTCATATTTGTTTTAACATACGATCAAACATTTTTCATACGTTTTTGGTCCATTTTTAAACATGGTTTATTATCTTCTATTAAAGGTTTATTTATTTAACACTATTATTTTAATGATATCAAATATTAAATTTATTAATATTAAAATATATTTATTAATTTATTTAATCGTTTAAAAGCTAATTTAAAATCGTAAATAATTTGCGAAGCTGAACTTTTGAACCACGTTATAATGAAATCTTGATTTCTAAGGAATATTTATATAGTGTTCAATTGTTAAGTATTTTATCAATAGGTTATTTTAAATTACCAAACTTAGCGTGTTACTAAAATTTATTATAAAATGAGGAATTAATACAGTTTCAAAAACTATTAAAGTTTTTTTTTTTTTTTTATTACTATATATATATATATATATATATATATATATATATATATATATATATATATATATATATATATATATATATATATATATATATATATATATATATATATATATATATATATATATATCACCTCTGGTGGGTAAAAGCCAGAGGCCTACAAAAATTCCTCCAGAGTTAGGAGGAAAGACGGAGGCCTGGTCAAATTAAAGGCCGACGTGACCTGATATACGACGTTTGAAGGTGTGTAAGTCGTAGGAAGTTGGAAAAATTAGAAGAAGGGAGTGTGTTCCAGACTTTACCAGTAGAGTATATGTAGGACAGAGCATAGCGGTTAAGTCTGGGGTCAGAGAGTTGGACAGAAAAAGGATGACTGATATATATATATATATATATATATATATATATATATATATATATATATATATATATAATATATATTATATATATAATATATATATATATATATATATATATATATATATATATATATATATATATATATATATATATATATATATATATATATATATATATATATATATATATATATATATATATATATATATATATATATATATATATATATATATATATATATATATATATATATATATATATATATATTATATATATATATATATATATATATATATATATAATATATATATATATATATATATATATATATATATATATATATATATATATATATATATATATATATATATATATATATAATATATATATATATATATATATATATATATATATATATATATATATATATATATATATATATATATATATATATATATATATATATATATATATATATATATATATATATATATATATATATATATATATATATATATATATATATATATATATATATATATATATATATATATATATATATATATATATATATATATATATATATATATATATATATATGCACGCTTCCATTACAAAACTCCTTTTTATCCCAAAAACTGTTTTATATTGAAGAGAAAAGTATTTCTTTTAGATGGAGAATGCTTTGATCTAACTGAATGCAGTTGTAAAAAGATAAAAAAGTATGTTCAATTTATTTGTGTAATTTCAAGCTATTGTTAGTTTGAAGAAAAGATCTATATATATATACTATATATATCATATATATATATATATATATATATATATATATATATATATATATATATATATATATATATATATATATATATATATATATATATATATATATATAAATATAAAAAAATAATAATATAAATAAAATATAATATATAAATATATATATATATATATATATATATATATAATATATATATATATATATATATATATATATATATATATATATATATATATATATATATATATATATATATATATATATATATATATATATATATATATATATATATATATATATATATATATATATATATATGAAAGTTAAATGTAAATGAGTGAAGGTGCCTTTTTCTCATAAACAATTATAGATACAAAAATTGTAGTTGAATGTCAAAATTCCTATCTTATGGAGTTAAAAAAAGATACCAAGGCTTATTTTGCTACCTTCTATAATAAAATATATTTCCACAAAATTTGTACTGACAGTTTTAGAGTCATTTTTGTCAAACGTTTTTAGGAATAAATGATATATTTTTAATGGTACAATAAAATAAATCTTTAAGTTCTTTTATAATTGTGTGGGAAACGCATTTTACCATTTTTGCCATTTAATTTATGAATCAATAATAATTGCTGCGATACATACATCTACACTCTTTTCGATCTTACTTTTTTGTCAATTCACCGATCTGGTAATAATTTTAAGAAATTCTGTGGGAATGGTATAGGTTAAACATTATATAGGTTTGTGTTATACCATTAACTGAAAAATATTTTTAGGTAAAATGTTTTTAAAAAAAATCTCAATAATTCAAAAAATTTCGAATGATCACAAATTTTTTTCAGAATAAAATTAACAAAGTTCCTCAATAATTTTTTATCTCCTGAGAAGTTTTTATTCAACTTTTTTATCGGTTGAAAGGCTGAAAGTATTCGATGCTTCAAAAACGGTGAATGACTTTTTCTGCATTCTACGAGCAAAAATGAGTTCATAAATGAAGCTAACATAGGAGTAAATTCTGCTTTTATAGATTTTCATAAAGCTTTTGATTCTCTTCCCTAGAAGCAATTCGTTTATGTGGTTGAAAGAGATTGCAGAATATCAATTAGAATGCTGACAGCAGTGAAGACTCTGTATCAGTTTTGTTCCTCCACAGTACGTACTGAACACGAAAATGAAAGGTGATTAGAGGTCAAAACAAGGGTGAAGTAAGGTGGTGTGTTCTCACACATTACTTACATAGACAATGTTCCACAAAATTTTAAGAAGCAATGAGAAGAAAAAGCAGGTCATTTTTTTTTGCAAACAAATAAGATATTGCATTCTGAAATGTGAATAAGGTCAAAGGTCTATCCTTATACTGAGGATAAGGAGAGAGAGATGGGGAGAGAGAGAATAAACACAAAGATCAACGGAAAGAAGATGGAAGAGGTTAAATTTGTTAAGTATCTTAGAAATGTACTCAAGATGTGGGGTAAGAGGTGGACGTAATGTGTTGGAAGTATGGATTCCTTGTCCTGGATAAGCTGAGAAAGAACAACCCTTTTCCCTACCGGAGAAACTGGAGACCATCTGACAGGCAGATAGGGCCTACTTGGGAAATTAAAAATTAAGAAGTAGAATAAGAATATATATATATATATATATATATATATATATATATATATATATATATATATTATATATATATATATATATATATATATATATATATATATATATATATATATATATATATATATAACCTTGATGTAAGTATGTGCAATAAACAAAATTTTTAACATAAAATTTTACTGAGTAAAGGAATTTCAAAATTAAATTTGTGGACTAAATTTTGACATTTTACAAAAAAAAAAAAAAAAACATTCATGTCTTTCAAAATTTTCTATTGTAAGCGGAGTTTTTAAACAAAAGATTCAAGTAAAATACATTTAATTTTTAATGCAATGAAAATATATATTTACTTTTTTATTCCTATTTTAGTCAAGTGAGATTTTAACTTACTAACATGAACTGCGATCTTTTTAAGACGATAATATATATATATATATAATATATATATATATATATATATATATATATATATATATATATATATATATATATATATATATATATATATATATATATATATATATATATATATATATATATATATATATATATATATATATATATATATATATATATATATATATATATATATATATATATATATATATATATATATATATATATATATATATATATATATATATATATATATATATATATATATATATATATATATATATATATATATATATATATATATATATATATATATATATATATATATATATATATATATATATATATATATATATATATATATATATATATATATATATATATATATATATATATATATATATATATATATATATATATATATATATATATATATATATATATATATAATATATATATATATATATATATATATATATATATATATATATATATATATATATATATATATATATATATATATATATATATATATATATATATATATTATAATATTATATATTATATATATAATATATATATATATATATATATATATATATATATAATATATATATATATATATATATATATATATATATATATATATATATATATATATATATATATAAATATATATAAATATATATAATATATATATATATATATATATAATATATATATATATATATATATATATATATATATATATATATATATATATATATATATATATATATATATATATATATATATATATATATATATATATATATATATATATATATATATATATATATATATATATATATATATATATATATATATATATATATATATATATATATATATATATATATATATATATATATATATATATATATATATATATATATATATATATATAATATATATATATATATATATATATATATATATATATATAAATTAAAAAATGTCATTACCAGTATTTTAGTAACATTTGCGTGATCTAAAAAGAAATGTGAAAATATTCCATAAGGAGCAAACAACTCTGGAAATTCTTCCACTTGAGCGAAAATATGATTGTTGTCGTAAATAGAAATTGACCAAATAAGAGAAGTGGAAAAATAGGCAAGAATAATCATGCGAAAATTGTTTTGAAATGTACATTGATTCTCTTTAGTTGTTTTTTGCTTGTACAATAATAACGACAGACAAAGATGGAAGTGTAAACTTTAAAACAAACATAACATATAATGAAGGTAGGGTGAAAAAAAAGGTTATTTTATTAGATTTCAAGTTATCAAAATTATTTAATATAAATTATAATAATTTATAATGGTTCTACATTTCTACATAAAGTAATTGCGAATGATATTGTTATATAATTATGCTTGCTCATTACGGGCATTGTCTTTTTAACTTATTCGACAAACCTCTCTGTAAAGTTTGTTTCTAAGAATTGATCAGGGTGTTTTCTATTACGAATCTAAGTCTTTAACATATACTTTACTCAGAAATACAATTAACTATTGCTATTTAAAATTACATCAATTGATTATTTTATGCTGACATGTCAAAAACAAATAAATAAATAAATAAATAAATTTTTTTGAAAAATCAAAATATAAAATTTAAAATATATAAAACGAGCTTTTATGTTCAACATTCTTTTTACTATTTTACTAACTCTTCATTCTACGGATAATTCTAATATTTCTTAATTTAATAAAAAATGCTTGTTTTAATAATTACAAGAAAGAATTTTTTTTTTTTTAAATTATTGTATAAATCAACGGATATATATATATATATATATATATATATATATATATATATATATATATATATATATATATATATATATATATATATATATATATATATATATATATATATATATATATATATATATTGAAGCTTTCGTAAATTCTATCGTAATATTATTAATTCAGTATTTTACGTTAACCAATAGTTTTAAACTTTCGTTTAATATTTTTTGTTTTTCTTTTGAAAATTGTTTTAACACTGTTAAATGCTAAATTATGTTAAAAGTTTTCAAGCACTTTCAAAACACTAGTAAATACTACCTCATTCCTACTCTATTTGTTTTTGTTTTTGATGTTTTCATTTGTATAAGCAATTTTAAATTTGTAAAATCTTTCATTTTCTAATTGTCACCTAATTGTCAGTATTTCAAACATGTTCGACGTAAGCACAAATAAAATATTGCTAAACACTAACATTATCTTATTCATTCCAATTTCTGTTATTAGCTAAACAGTTTGAATATTGGTAAACACTAAATTATTCTATTCGAATCAGTACTTAATTTTATTTAATATAAACAATGTTAAAATATTTTTTTAATAATACGATACTCTAATTCCTAAAGTATTTAATGTTTATCAACTGCAAAAAAGGTACTGCATAAGTTCAACCATCTACAATATTTTCAATGATTCTTTAATTTATGTTGTATCAACTTCAAACAGTTAACTTTCTTAAGGGCTTCGTGTTTATTAACATAGTATTTTATTACTCTAAAACAGTATTTCTAAGCAAAGGTCCAAACGCAACGCCAGTGGACCACAGAAGCTATTTAAATTAGGAATTTAATATATGAGTATATCGGGGTCGACATACATAAAATTAGGAGTTATCGATCCATATGCAAAAAAAAAGTAGGGAACCTCTGCTCTAAAGTAAACACTTTTTAAACATTGGTAAATACTTACCTTTTATTTATTCAATCAGTATATTGCTTATATAAAATTTAGAAGAATTTAACACTGGTAAATGCTGTTAAACTTTTGGTCAATATTTTGTCTTTCCATTGACCAATCATTTTGCATCTCGCCAAAAAGATTTATTGAATTTAATTACTAATTAGAGACCATATTTTTTCTCATGTTGGTTAAATTACCGTTGTGGTTTTCATTAATAAAGTAATTTTATCTGATGTATAATATATATATATATATATATATATATATATATATATATATATATATATATATATATATATATATATATATATATATATATATATAATATATATATACTTTGATTTAAAACTTGGAAAAGAATTAAAAAAACACTATGGAAATTTATATCACTGTTCCCTGTACAAAAATAACATTGTTTTTTATAATAATAATAATAATAATAATAATAATAATAATAATAATAATAATAATAATAATAATAATAATAATAATAATAATAATAATAATAATAATAATAATAATAATAATAATAATAAAATTTCCTCTTCCTTCTTCTTAGCAGAAATTAATTAATTTGAGTAATATGAACTAATCTTTGCAACACAAATCAGAACTCCTGCGCGAGAAAGAAAATTACCTCATTCATGCCCCACCCCCTTGAAACATCCCCATTCCCCTCCCCCCTTGAAATATCCCCATTCCCCTCCCCCCTTGAAACATCCCCATTCCCGCCCCTACCTTAAAAAAAATTTAGGTCTTGCTTTTAGTCTTTAGGATTCTACAAAAATTATTAAAGGTGAGATACTTTTTAAAAGACAGATTACACGTATCAAAAATGTTTAAGTTGAGCTATTTAACATAAATTTTTTTTTTCCATTTTTTGAGGAAAGGTAATTTCACAACTGTCCCAAAATATATTATAAATAAAGAAATATAAGATATTTTTGTTCGTAGACTTTAACAGTGCTAATACAATGATTTTTCAGAATTATTGGAATCTTAAAATAAACTTTTATAATCATTACCAGGTTTGAGATGCAAAGTTAAATCTTTTTCATGAAGATGTTAAGAGTTCATTTTTAAAACAGATAGAATTGAGACAGTCACAGCTATCGTGGGAGCAACGGGGATAATTATAAAATGCTTGATAAAGCATCTAGAAAAGCTACCTAATACATGTTTCTACATTGGAACTTAATATGGCTGTTATAAAAAAGTATAAGTATCTTAAGAACAGTATTAGGATACCAGTAGAGGACACCAAAGGATAGAAAATGTGAGGTCATTCTAAGGATTAAAGGTTTGATCCCAAATGAACCCTTAAAAACCCTTAAAAAGAGTTGAAAAATTAAAAATTTTCCAGCAACTAACAAACCATAAATAAATAAGTAGATGTCTTACCCTCACTTTGCATAAGAAGTTAAGAGGTAATAAATTTCTTCATCCTGGAATTTCAGTGAGGATATCCTATAGTTACCGCTACTTCATGACATACTGATAAAACAGATCTTTATTTTATTGAAAATAATATAAAATATGTATGTATAAAAATACGTCAAAGTGAGTTGGATTTATATTACTTTAAAACTCAAATAATTATTTGTCACTCTATTAAGATTACCAAGAAAACGAATTTAACCAATATTTTACATATCATGCTTGGAATATAAATATGAGCATATAGTTTTCACCCAAGCCTGGGAAAAGAAACATTTATATTACTTTCTTTGTAAAGCATTTCTTTCTTTTTAAAATCATTAATAACTATTTTCGTATATATTATACTATGAGTATATATATATATATATATATATTATATATATATATATATATATATATATATATATATATATATATATAATATATATATATATATATATATATATATATATATATATATATATATATATATATATATATATATATATATATATATATATATATATATATATATATATATATATATATATATATATATATATATATATATATATATATATATATATATATATATATAAATATGTGTGTGTGATATGAGTTTGTGTTAAATTTATCTGATTAAAATGGACAGCATATTTATCAACATCCACCAGAATTAAGACCTTTCAAAATAGATCCAAAAATGGTCAACTCAACTCTACTTGATTAACTACATTTTAAAGTATGTAATGCAAAGAAAATATGGAAGATACGAGAATGAAAAATGTTTCAGTCTTTCGTTACATAAAATATATGAAAGAATGAGAACAGCTATAAAGTCGGTGGTATGGAAGACGAATAGAGAAAGATGAGATTATGTGTGAAGTTATTCTTAAAGGAAAAAGTATGCATTTTTTTTTTAGATAAAAGAAGATGAATCCTTTATTTGATTTGGAGAGTGAAGCAACACAATGATGACTAATATGAGATTGGAGATTAAAGAACTTTGAGATTGGGATTTAATAATGCAGAAAGTTATGACTCAACACCCTTAAAGGTGAACTGTTTCAGAACTACTATCTCTAAACAACAATAGATGACGTCAGTAAAAAGAGGAGCACTTTTGAGATGTGAAAAAGTTTCAAAATTGCCTCAGATATCCAAAAACCTTAGATGTTTGTTTGAAGAGATAAAGAAAACGCATTTCCAAGGGAAATAAGTAGAAATTGAAATAGAAAGAATGTTAAGAACAGAGGATTGTAAGAGTTGAGTGTTTTGAATTTATCTTAGTATAAAATATTATTATGTTTGCTTAATTGATAAAGAAATTGAATTTTGATGTAATAAAAGCATTTAAACTTTCTCTACTCAGAAGCAAAATGTCGCTCAGATAGGTTAGGTGTCCCTAATTATATATATATATATATATATATATATATATATATATATATATATATATATATATATATATATATATATATAATATATATATATATATATATATATATATATATATATATATATATATACAGGCGTGTATGCAAGTGTGCGTGTGAGGGTGTTCATTATTAGTTGTTTTCTTCTTTGAATGTATAATTTAAACTTAATTAAAAGAAAATAATCCAACTTTGCTTTTACTTTTATACCTTTTCTTTCCAGAAATTGTGAAAAAAAATTGAGATAAAAGTAGTTAATGAGACCATCTGAGACTCGGAAACGGAAAAACAAATTCAGGTTGTCAAAACTTACTTTTAAAAGAGGTTTTTGGAATTCTTTAAGGAAAATGAATTTGTGGTATGGTACATATAATTTATATATATATATATATATATATATATATATATATATATATATATATATATATATATATATATATATATATATATATATATATATATATATATATATATATATATATATATATATATATATATATATATAATATATATATATTCCTATTGCCCCCTTTGGGAGAATAGCGATTTAAGTCAATGATGAAGGGCGCACAGTACTAAAGAGCTATATATTTTAAATATTTATGAAAATATCTAGCTGGAATGACTTCATATAGGTTTTATTGAAGGTTTTTTACTTTTATGTTTGCTTACTCATCAATTCGGTACGTATTTAGAAGGTTATTAAAGTTTTTAGAAATAGGGAGAAAGAATAATTGCAAAATGAGGAAATAGGGAGAAAACTGGGTATATGTTTGAAAATAAATCCATTTGCAATCAAAAAAATTAGTTTAAATGACCTTTTTTTGTAGAAAATGTCAAATTTTGAAAATTGTTTAATATTTCCGCCAGAAAACATTATTCCCAACAGATGGCGACACTTTCTAGATAGTAATAAATGCAATATTTACCCCACTTATGAAGAACAAAATATTCAGAAAATTAAAAGCAATGTAAATAAAAATTGGTTGGATAAC
>SEYY01006856.1:52500-57500 GCA_009176605.1 Armadillidium nasatum | reverse complement strand
TTTACCATGTTATAGAGGAAATCCTCTGACAAAAGACAGAAATCATTAGCCTGGATATATTTCCTTGCAACATCTTTAACATCACTGAATAGAAGAAGATTAAGTCTGGTGATTGATAAGAAGAGGTTCCAAGGAGAATTATGAAACTTAGATGACTTTTTTTTTTTTTATCTCAAACCATGATGGACAATAAATTTGTATAATGTATTTAAATGTATAAAATACTTGTTTGGTGCACTGTATCTTTCGTACAAACAAAGAAGCCGTATAACAAGAGTTAACAACCAATCATGGTTTAAGTGGGCCAATTTTACAAGCTACAGTCAACTCTTCCCATCGCAATACTTTTACAGTACTCAAAAAGATGTCTCTGATCAATACTGATCAGTACTTCTTCTGTTACATTCCACACGATAACTAATTGTTTGTTTGGTTGTCTCTTTTTTCAATGGTTTCGTCTACTGAAGAAAGCAAGTATGTTTTTTTTTAGGTTTCGTTTCGGATCTTTGATCTCTTAGATATGCTCAGTTTTGCATTGGAATCTTTGCAGTTTTAGGTAATTCACAAATATGTTCCTGTACATATTATTCAGCACATATTGTGTACTCTATTTTCACTGTTGAGTACAATATCTAGAAAACAGTTGCAGGCAGAAGTATTGAAAAATTTGTTCAACTTTACGTCCAGATTACTTTAGGCTCGTGCTTTAACATGCATGGAGTTTATTTCTTTCACAAGGGTCAGAAGATCTTAAACTTTTCTATAAAGGGTAACTTTGGATTCACCATAGAACAGATATATTTTACATCTTCACAACTTTTTGAACAACGTCCGAGAATTCGGCATTAAGCTTAATGTGTAATGAAACAGTAAGACTGTTATATTTTATAAATTAAAAATTCATTGGCAGCGTAAAAACGGAGGAGTATGCAAATATTGCACTAAGTAAAAATGAGTGCCTCTCTTAATTAACTATACAAGATTGAAAAATTTTGTCGATCGGAAGATTAACAAAAATGTTATCACCAAAAATCATATTTAATATTTTTTTTTAACCTGGCACTATTGGAATGTGCCAAAAAAGACCCAAATTTCAACCAAAATGGACTCTCCAAAATGTAAGCCTCTAACAATAATTCACTTTTAAAGTTGGTCCCTAAAGTAGTGGCTGCTCGATGTAGTCTTTTTTGGAAAAGTGACCAAATAGAAAATTACAAAAATCACAACAATGGTGAAGGCCACTTAAAATATTCTATAATACAATGTTTAGAACAATTTAAACGCAATCTTCCTAAAGTTGTTTGGTGTAAATAGGATGAAAATTAACAATACTATAGTGAAAAATAGATCAGCCCCTCAAAAATTAAATAACCAGTCTATGATCGAATTTTAACTTTAGAGGAAATTTAAATGTAAATCAGCTAGCGTGATTTTAATCAGTTACGCTAAAATTTGGTACGATAACGATTCTTGGTCAGTTGCAACTTTCTCAACATTCCACAATCACTGCAAGCTTTTGTTATTTAGTACTTAAAACAGTATCTAAAATGTTTTTGGTTTCTTTTTTATTATTTATAACTTTACTGAGTTTGAATAATGTATCTCCCGCAAATAATAAAAATAATTAAATAAATGTATTCTCGTTTTACATGACAAATTTTTTGTGAAATTTAAAACCTTCGAAAATATTTCTGTTCTCTATTAAAACATCAAAGTCAAATCTATCATTTTTATTTTTCATTTCAACACAAATCAATGCTCGACGAATCTCTATATTGAAAAACTGATACAAACAACAGTATACCAATAGGTATTAAGAAATGAGAATATGTTTTTTTTTATAAGTTTTTACTCGTAATGATTAATTTTATTAGCAATCCAAATATTTACTATTCCTCCTGAATCAATTGAATAAATATAGTTTCTTTTTAACATTACAATCCAAACATTATATTTAATGCAAATGAAAGTAATTTATGATATTGAAAATACTAATTTATTATGATAATGAAAATAATGATCATTATGATAATGAAAATAATAACCTTTATGATAATAAAAATACTAATCATTATGATAATAAAAATAATAATCATTATGATAATAAAAATAATAATCATTATGATAGTAAAATTAATAATGGTTATGATAATAAAAATAATAATTATTACGATAATAAAAATAATATTCATTATGATAATAAAAATAATAATTATAATTCTGAAAAGAATAATCATTATGATAATGAAAATAATAATTATGATTGTAAAAATAATAATCATTATGATAATAAAAATAATAATCCGTATGATAATGAATATAATTATTATGATAATAATAATTATAATACTAATAATAATAATAATCATTATGATAATAATAATAATCATGATAAAATAATCGTCATTAAGATAATAAAAATAATCATGATAAAAATAACAATCATTTTGATAATTAAAATAATAATCATGATAAAAATAATGATGTTAAAAATAATCATTATGGTAAAAAAAATGATAATCATTATGATAAAAAAAATAATAATTGTGATAAAAATAATAGTATATTATTTTATAATATATAAATAATATTAATAATATAATAATAATAATAATAATAATAATAATAATAATATTAAATATATATAATAATAAATAATAAAAAAAAAAAAAAAAAAAAAAAAAATAATATATATATTATTATTTATATATAACAATAAATAATAATAATAATAATAATAATAATAATAATAATAATAATAATAATAATAATAATAATAATAATAATAATAATAATATAATTTTTCTTACTTTAAAATGTCCATAATTTTATTTTATTTTAATTTTGAGCTTAGTTTAACATTTTATTAATCTATACTTAGGAATAGGGAATACAAAACTTTATTTGTTTACTTATATTTTAAATCGGGATATTGTCAACGTGTAATTAACAGATTATCTGTATTAAAAAAATTTAATTTATGTTCTTTACATAAATTTCTATATTCAAGGCTCAAAAAGAATTAATAACAAAATGCAACAATTAATGAAAGCATTCTGAAAATTTAATTCTATATTATTTTATTTTTCTATTGAAAAAAAATAATAAATTAAGGAAATAATATTTTGTCTCTGTAATTACATTAATTAATTAACTTGAATTAGGCAGTAATGTTTTTATTTTATTTTTATTTTTATTTATTTTTTTTATTTTTTTTAGGATTAATGTTCCCAAATTAAAATAGTTTACTTTATTTCATTCAGACAGGAAATTTTAAAATTCAGGAGTTTTTCATCAGAGAAATTGCATGAAAGCTTTTCATTCCATGCTTAAAGAAAATTTAATTATTTTAATAAATATTTATTTTTTTTTATTTCTACTTCAATTACATCGTTAATGTTAGTTTTTAAATCTCAAATTAATTTTTCGTTGTTGCTGCTAATATGGTTTACAAAATTTAAAATTGCTGTCAAAGATAAAAAAAATTATAATAATAATAATAACTAACTAATAAAAAATAACTAATAAAAATAATAATGATAATAATAATAAGTAATAATAATGTAATAATAATAATAATAATAATAATAATAATAATAATAATAATAATAATAATAATAATAATAATAATAATAATAATAATAATAATAATAATAATAATAATAATAATAATAATAATAATAAAATAATAATAATAATAATAATATAATATAATAATAATAATAAATAATAATAAATAATAATAATAATAATAATAATAATAATAAAATAAATAATAATAATAAAAATAATAATAATAAATAATAATAATAATAATAATAAAATAATAATAATAATAATAATAATAATAATAACAATAATAATAATAATAATAATATTAATAACAATATTAATAACAATAATAACAACAACAATAATAATAACTACACAATTATAACAACTTTGTAATAACTACAACAATAATTACCACAAAACAATAATAAAAATAACAATAACAATAAAAATAATAATAACACCACTCGTAGCAAAAATAACAATAATAATAATATCAATAATATTATCAACAATAATAATTTTGGTGATTTTTGAGAAGAGGTTGCGATGAGAATTATGATGCTTAGATGACTTTTTTTTTTCTCAAATCATGATGGAGAATAAATTTTTACAATATTGTGAAATATTTAAATACTTGTTTGGTTAATGTATCTTTCGTACCTTATTATTTTTATGATGATAAAAATAATAATCATTATGATAATAAAATTATTATTATTATTATTATTATTATTATTATTATTATTATTATTATTATTATTATTATTATTATTATTATTATTATTATTATTATTATTATTATTATTATTATTATTTTTTTTTTTTATTTTTTAATAATATAATAATAGAATAATAATAATAAGAAAATCAATAATAATAACAATTTTAATATTACTGTGAATAATAATAATAATCATAATAATAATGATAATAATAATAATAATAATAATAATAATAATAATAATAATAATAATAATAATAATAATAATAATAATATTGATGATAATAATGATAATAATGATAATAATGATAATTATTATAATAATAATAATATCCCTACCATCGCTTTCATTATCATCATTAATCGTAACTAATACTTAAAGGAGATCGATACACAAGTGATCTTTAGTTTTCAATAAGTATTTTTTTATGACTTTTCTAAAAGACCTTAGAGTGTAAATTACTGATAGATTAAAGGGAGACTGTTTCACCCTTCGAAGCATTTGTATGAGAAAGCCGTCTTACATTAAGTTCGAAATTATTTTGTTTCGTCTAATGCACAGTGCATGATTTTTTGTGTTACAGAGTCATCACACTTTGGTTCTGTGTTATTAGGCTAATTTAAAGGTTTATTCAGAGTTCCATTTATGACTTGAAAGATGTTACTGCTTACCGAAAGAGAATAGATATCCTGTTGTTTCAGTATAGATAAAACTTTGTAAATT
>SEYY01006856.1:40000-42500 GCA_009176605.1 Armadillidium nasatum | reverse complement strand
CTAATCATTCCCCACACTATAAAAAAAAATGCCCTGCATTAAGAAGGGAATGTCGCATTTCTTCGAAATATAGTCATTTTTCAAATGTATGTCGGTCTAAATCTAAAGTTTTCTTACCGAATGAATCGCAAACTAAAGAAAAAGATGAAAATAGCTTGGAAGACAATTTTGTCTATAGTTTAAACTCAATACAGAATTGTGATCCTCTTGTAATAAAAAGAAGCTTAAATGACTTTTCTATCAAGATGAAAATAGATGCAGCTGCTGTAGACATAACTATTTTTCTTAATAATGTTGTTTGATAAAATTAAGGGTTTAAAATTAATCCCTTGTAACTTGGACTTAAAAGATTAAAACGACTATAAAATTAACACTATAGGCATAGGTAAAGTTGAGGTAAATTACAAAAACATTTTTGTTTTAATGCCGATAGTAGTTATTAATGCTAATAAGCATTCTTTGCTAGGTATAAATTGGTTACGAAAAATAAGAATAAACTGGAATAAAATTTTACTAATATATACAGCTGTAGTCAAAGATGTTCATACAAATTGATCAGTTTGAAAGTTTGATTGAAAATTATAAAGAAATTGCTAGGCATACTTGAAATGACAAAATACTGTCAAATGTTTGTCAATGTTTGCTTTGAAATGTTCCTATTAAATTTTCAAGCGAGAATGATGACTACCCTAGACCCTATTTACAGATATAGGCAGAACTAAGCACTGAAAACTGTTGTGTAGCGCATGGAAACTGAGTTGTCATTCTCCGATTTTAAGAATCCCAGATTTTGGATGAATTGCATACGGACCATTCAGATATTGTAAGATTAAAAAGTCATTTCAAGAATATACGTATGGTGGCTCTCCATTGATAAGCAATTTGAGGGAACGGTTAGAAGCTGAAACAGTTGTTGAGAACAAAAAAAAAAAAAAAAAATTATCCTCCACCTCGAAAAATGCATTCATGGGAATATCCTCAATATGCTTAGCAGCTTTTGCATTTGGATTTTGCTTTTTCTTTCCTAAATCACACATTTCTAATAAATAATCAAAAGTTATACTGGTCCGACGTGCGAATGCCAACGTTACCATAGGAGCAAAAAATGCCAATATTTGCTACTCAAAGCATTCCGGAACATGTATTTACAGAAAATGGTGGTACTTTTAGAGCTGAAGAATGGAAAAGATTTTCATGGCACAAAAATGGAATTCTTCATATTAAAACTACGCCTTTTCATCCTTCTACAAATGATGAAGCAGAAAAATTTGAATAAACTTTCAAGAGAAATATGAAAAAACTGAACTCCTCTTTGAAATGAATATTGAGCATTCAGCAACCATTTACAATGGTTGTTGAACTCCTCTTTAGCAACCATTGTAAATGACATTTGTAAATTTTTACAGTATTAAAATACTACAGATCATACAACAACAGGATTGCCTCTTTCCATTTATTCCTTCTTAGGAATAAATTCACACTCCTACTACCAGATTTTCGTAAGAAGTAGGTTAATGACCTATGGAAATGGTTTCAGAAAACAGAAAAGATATCAGACAGTTTGAGGAAATATAAAATATTCTCGGAAAGAATTATGTGGCTCTTTCAAAGGGGAAGAAGGTATCATTTCCAAGAAATTAGGGAATAAAAAGACATGTAGATCAGTTGTTACCTTATAAAATTCAGCCACCTGCTCTTACCGCATCCAAACAGAAAGAATTCATGGCAACAGAAGCAAAAACAAGGGAAACAAGAACAGTGCCATCGCATTCAACTAGTGAAGTGCCCCCAGAAAGGTTGCAAATATCTTTTAAAATTTTTATGCATTATCAATAAAAATAAATTTTTATCCTTTTTGGGGAAAGAGATGTTATACAGTATGTAAAAACCTTCTTTTGTTTTTGGCATGTTTTAGTTACAAGTTATAATGGGAAGGTAATTTTATTTCTTCATGCTCTTCTTGTATAAAACTTGCTCCTGTTTACATTTTCAGTAAAGTTCAATGTCGTAGTGATGATTTACTTTACACTCAAGAGGTAGGAAAATTGATGAGCATGGGATATACATATTTGCAAGCTATATTTAAACATTTATCATAAATACAGGCGCGTGGTACATTTACTGTATATGCAAATGCATAACTGTATTATATAATATTATATTACATTAAATATTATATTATATTATATATTATATTTTATTATATTATATATTATCATCATAGTCACCACCCAATTAGGAGGGTTGGTGCCTGACTGATGCAAATCCTCCAGAATCTTTTTAGACTCCATTGTGAGGAATTTCCGTGGTAACTCGACCAACTTCAATTTTATGTAGCCTACTTGTTGGGCTTGTCGTACAGCATTAAATTCTTTGTTATGGTACAAATTTTGTTTGAAGGAATTTTAAACAATTGAAGAGTTTTTTTCGCAGCTGCTCTAAAGAGGTTCTCTTCTAAGAGTAATAATCTTAATGTACGAAATTAAAACTCAACCACTTC
>SEYY01006856.1:32500-35000 GCA_009176605.1 Armadillidium nasatum | reverse complement strand
GCAGGTGCTCGAGGGAATTAGCCTCTCGCATTCCATCTCCATTGCGTAGCCCTCGTTCCACAATGGGTGCCCTGCTTTCGCACGAATTTTGTGTGGATGCTGGAAACTTCAGGCTTGCCCCGTTGTGGTTCTTCCTTCTTCCTGCAATCTCTGTTCTGTGGAGCTCTCTACCATCATCTATTTAATAGATGATGGTATTTAATCTTCCTCTCTTTAAGACTATCGTTTGCACCCACCTGATTAATTTAACTTATTTTTTACCATTTGCTTTCTATAATATATATATTTTTTCGTATTTAAAAGAAAGAGAAATTTTTGTTTTGTAATATTTAATTAGCAAAAAATTATCAAAATATTGAAAATAATTTCCTTACAAAAGTTGTCCAGCTTTTTCAGTTGTTGCTTTTAATTTTTTTGAAAATTTATAAAAGCATCAAATGGTTTTAGATAAAAATATTTTTTCTTATACCTAATAATCGGCGTTTTGAGTTAATTGTGAGTAGAATACAAAACTTTATATATATATATATATATATATATATATATATATATATATATATATATATATATATATATATATATATATATATATATATATATATATATATATATATATATATATATATATATATATATATATATATATATATATATATAGTTAATTTTGCTCTCTTAGTGGAAGGTTGAGTTTCATAGTGCTCTAATGCTAGTTTGTGTGTTTATTTAGTTTTAAATGTGTGAAGTTCTTAAAATATTTTTTTTATAAGTGTACAGTTTTTAGATCTGTTAGTGTTTTTAATTAATTACAGGAAGCTTTTATAGACAGAGAAGTTTTTAAGATAAGTATTTGTTTAACGTTAATTAAACTTTTACATTTTTAAATTTGTTATATATTTCTTCAAGGAATTAATTAAATCTCTCTAGTATATACTTACCTCATTATTTGTTTTAATAATCATAGTTTCGATATTTTTAATATTAATAGTTTTAATAATTTTAATATTATTTATTTTTAATGTTAGTTTTCTTTACTATATTATATATGCTTGCGAGCGTGCGTGCCTTCCTGACAGATTTCGTGCGTGGGTGCTTGTGTAAATGTAAGTGTGCGTACGTGAGTGTGTTTCTTTGAATGCCTAAATTGAGAGGTTGTGGAGCTTGGCTTAGAGGGGAGATTCCTATTACTTTTACCAACGTCCGTAGCCTTTAAGCTAATCTCGAATCTGTGGAACACCTCCTCTCTAACTGTCGTCGTCCTAACCTATTGCTTTTATCTGAGACCCAGCTGGCCAGGGATTCTTTCACTAACAATCTTATTGCCTCTAACTACACCTTTTTTTCACAATTTCCTTCTAAATGGCAGAATCTGTGCCAATATTAGCAGTAACACTACTGTGACACGTCTCGTAGCTCTCGATTCTCTTAATTTCGATGTTTTATGGCTTAAAATCTTATTCCAGCTACTACAATTATCTTGTGCTTCTGCTATTGCTCAACCAATGGAGCAGATTTTCCAGTTCTTTTTCAACACCTTACTACTTCTCACAAGACTGATACAGCTTTTCATCCAAATGCTGAATTCCTCTATTAAAGAGATTTCAACGTGTGGTTGGGCTCCTCTCATTAGAAAGGTTAGAAAGAGGCCAAATCAATCAGTATTCACAACGATCCGGAGCAATTGTTTTTTTTTTTTTATAAAAAATAATAATTTTAATATTTATTTTTTATTTTTTTTTTAAAAAAAAAAATATATATAATATATAATATATAAATAAAATAATATATATATATATATATATATATATATATATATATATATATATATATATATATATATATATATATAATATATATATATATATATATATATATATATATATATATATATATATATTTAAAAAGCGGTGACGATACTACACGGTTAAAAGAGTGAGCGCGAGCACATGCACACGCACACACACACACATTATTTAATTAACTTAACTTGTACTTAGCTTTGATAAAGCAGATGGTTTCGATATTAAAATATCAAGTCTCACTATGTTACATTGGATTGCTAAAATACTTTAAATAAAATAGAGCAATGAATAAAAGTGAGAAAAAACACACACAAATAATTTTTCACTACACAAACAAAAGTTGACAATGAAAAGGTTATTCTCATTAACATAGAGCAAAGACAACATATTTTCACTCGATAAAACCTATAATTATATATATATATATATATATATATATATATATATATATATATATATATATATATATATATATATATATATATATATATATATATATATATATATATATATATATATATATATATATATATATATATATATATATATATATATATATATATATATATATATATATATATATATATATATATATATATATATATATATATATATATATATATATATATATATATATATATATATATATATATATATATATATATATATATATATATATATATATATATATATATATATAT
>SEYY01006856.1:12500-17500 GCA_009176605.1 Armadillidium nasatum | reverse complement strand
TTCTAACTGAAAACGTACTCTCATTCAGCCTGTCCCGAAAAAGAGGAACCCTTCTCAACACTCCAACTATTGTCCCCTTTCTTCAACCTCCGTTATTTCTAAATTTTCTAGTTAAGATTTGAAAACATCGCAAATCTTCTAATATCACATCTGATCGCCAGTATGTATTTTTTTCCCTTCTCTCTGATTCTTGGTTCTCCGCTCTTAGGTATTTGGGTAAATCTTTTCCTGTCGTGGTAGATACATCGAAAGTCTTCGATATTGTTGCTGCACAAAGCTTTGATTTTTAAACTTATCTCTCTCGGAACCTATCCTCTCTGATTTCCTTTTTGGTAGTTCTATAGCAGCTGTAGTAACGGCCACCGTTTTTTCTAAAATCAATTAATAGTTTTGTTCCTCAGGAATATGCCCTATCTCCAACTCTTTTTCTACTTTTCACCAAAGACTTTCTCTCCATTACTTAATTTCCTATCTACTCCTATGCTACTGACTCCACACTTTATTATTCCTTCCAGTTTGAAAGATGCCCCTCCCCACGGCAATTCTTTGACATTAGAATGGCAGTCTTGAAGCAACTAACTTCTGATTTTTCTTGTATTTCAAATTAGTATAGAGAAAACATGGTAGCTTTCAATACCTCGAAACCTCAGTTCCTTTATCTCTCTACTCGACACAACTTTCCATACAACTATGACTTTTTCGAAAGCACACAACCCAAACCTTCGACCTGCCTTAATATTCTCGGTGTTTCTTTTTCTCGTGATCTTTCTTAGAAGGAACACATTCCTTCTCTTTCTAAACAAGCTTCTAAGATGTGGTGTGTTCTGAGTTACCTGCGTAATTTTTTCATCCCACCCCCGTTTATTGCTCTTTATAGGGTTGCTGTTCTCTCTGTATGGAATATTCATTATATATCTATATATCTGGGATGGTTTACTCAGACAGACCACGTTTCCTGTAGTTCTCCAACTCCAATGGAAATTGGTAGGTTCTGGCCTTTGTCCACATGAGGTCATATATATATATATATATATATATATATATATATATATATATATATATATATATATATATATATATATATATATATATATATATATATATATATATATATATAACTCTCCTGATCTTGCGGAAACTCGACCTTTATTCCTACTCAAATGATAAATATAATAATAATAATTATAATTATAATTATAATTATAATTATAATTATATTATTATAATAATTAATAATAATAATAATAATAATAATAATAATAATAATAATAATAATAATAATAATAATAATAATAATAATAATAATAAAATTTCAAATGTGACACAAACTTCAGTCAAAGAGCAAATATCTTCTACAGAAATTATCAATTTTCCTTCTTGCAAGATTTTGGCATCGGTATCGGTTTGGTATCGTTCGTTTTTTACCGATATTTCAAAAATATTAAACACCTATATCAGATACCTAATATCATAAAATTTACCTATACTAGCCGATACCGATACTTGACTCCATCTTATATTATATATATATATATATATATATATATATATATATATATATATATATATATATATATATATATATATATATTATATATATATATATATATATATATATATATATATATATTATATAACTCTATTTCTCTTTATTTTTCATCTTTCTTTAAAACCTACACAAAATTTAAATATAAAATCAGTTTTAATTAAAAATAAATATATGAAAAATTAATCTTTTTATAACAATATGTATATTTTTATTACCTTAGTAAATAATGAAAATACGTTGCTTTATTTAATAAGTGATTTTAATATAAAAAAAAATATCAACGTGAATTGCATTATACAAAGAGGAGAGAACAAAAGCTATAGATATATTATATATTATTCTTTGGTGTCATAAATGATTACAATAAATTCAGAGTCGAATTCATTATTTTAATAGAAAATAGTAATTTAAAACAATAATGGAAACAGAAATAGTGACAAATTAATAAAAATCAATCATTTTAAAAGAAATGAGAAACTTTATTGAAATACTGTTTATACTTATAGTCCTTCATCGTAGTCCCCTTAGAATTAATCGAAACTAGTCAGATATGTCTTACATTGCATATTTATTTCGTTATTAAAACCGAAACGATTTCTAAATTCTGCTTCATGGTATCATATTCCACTACGTATCAAATATTTATTCTTTAAAGAAAATATCTACAGTTGATGTAATAAACTTAGGAGAACTACTTTTGGTATTTTTTTTACATTACAATAGTGATGGATTAAATAAATAATAAGACCACTAAACTATGAGCCTGCAACCTAGCCAGAATTTCAACTGTAACCTCCATATTCACAAATCTTTATGGTAACGTAAACCAATTATTATAATTATTTCAGTCATTATTATCAATGTTTATTTTATTATTATTATTATTATTATTATTATTATTATTATTATTATTATTATTATTATTATTATTATTATTATTATTATTATTATATATTATTATTATTATTATTATTTATTATTATTATTATTATTATTATTATTATTATTATTATTATTATTATTATTATTATTATTATTATTATTATTATTATTATTGTTGTTATTTTTATTATTGTTCTTACCATTGTTATTGTTATTATTATTATTGTTATTATTTTTATTATTATTATTGTTCCTGCTATTGTTGTTTTTGAGCTATTATAAAGTTATTGATTATTTTGTGAGGAGAGTTTTTTTTTAGTGTAGAGGTGCATTTCTCGGGCTCCGATGTGTTATGCAATAAACTGTGATTTATTGGTTCCGGCCTTCTCATTAGTGCTTAAAGTTTTTAACTGTAATTAAAGAACTTTATGACTATATGAAATATGATGACTGATGATAATGATATCTCTGACAAGGATTTTGATAAATTCTCTGAAGTTGAAGGTGAATCAAAATTGGGTGTATTGATTGACCAGGTGAGAATCCCAAACTCTACGCAAAAAGCCTTGTGGGTTTGCCAAAAGTAAGAAGCAACGTTCTGATGAGAATTTTAATTTAATAATAATTCTATGTTCAATTGACAAAACAATGAAATCAATAGATGGTAGAATTTTAAAAAATTCAATATAGGGTAGGGTACTCGGAAAGTAAGTTTGCCGTTCAGAAAACTAAGATGGTTAAATTAAGTCAATTTTTCTTTGAGAAAGATAAATTTTTCGGATCTTCAAGAAAAGGTTGACGATATTGAACAGAAGCAAACAAATGGAAAGTTATACTCTCTGAACCTAAAATATGCTATAGTCTTGTAAATAATAATTTGAAGCCGAAAGTTGACGACTTTCAAATTTTTAATGAATTAACGAAAGTTATGTTAAATGTTAAAGATATTACTTATGTAACAAGTTTAAAAACCTAATGATAAGATAATACTGGACGTCAGAAGCTATACTGGCAAATATAAATTACTACTTACTACTTACATGAGAAAAGTGCGAGAAGCAAATTATTCTTTGATGACTTTTTAACAAAAATAGATCAATATTTTACATATTACGACAGTTCAAGAGTTTAATTCCTCAGATTGAATTTTTGACTTTACAAAGACTGGAATCTACTGTATACGCTGTGGAAGAAATGGAAGGTTAATTTAGAGACCAAAAAAAAATCTGAGAAGGATATTAGACTTTAAAGAACACTAACGAAGCATAGAAATTAATGGTTCAAATTTTACATTACGCTAAATTTTTAGTCTGAAAAAAACTATATAAAAAAAGTTATTTAGCTGTAAATGTAGCAAATATCCAATACTTATAATGAATGAAGCTGTTTGTTTTTTAAGTATTGTTTGTTCTTTATATATTGGCTTAATGCTGTGTAATAAATCATATGATGAAATTTTGTATCATTTTTTTTGCATTCATTATGATTTTTAGGGAAATTTGCAGAGATTCATTTTTCTACAGAAAGTATCCTATAAACATAGAATTTTCTGTTTGAATTTTATAAAGTTCAATTTTTATAATGTGTAAATTGTTTAACTACCTATTTAAAAAGCAAGGTTTTCTTTCAGTTACAATATATACGTCTAGTTAACTTTTCAGTGAGATAGTTCCATTTATATCTATAGTTTGATTAAATTGAGTTTCTGGTTCGACTGTAATTGTTTTGCTCTGGTCAGAAAATTTTTTATTCTTACGACTCACACCGTTGATTTTCTTTCTGACTGTGTTTGCTTATTATAAACTGTTAATTTTGATTATTAAAGCATTTTTTTGTTATTGTCATTTGTGTTATTGATTTTTAATTTTCATTGTCATTTTGGTCATTGATACTCTCATCTACATTCCTTCAGTATATTTTTTCGGTATATTTTTAAAAACATTGAAGCTGCCATTGATGGAAATATCCATGAGCTTCGATATCATTTTTGGGAAGAAATTTCTTCACATAACCCTTAACTTGTAAAGTATATTTAATGACCATGTAGCGTTAATTAAATAAAGTCTAAATCTAATAATGCAATTGTTATTGCTATATTTTCTTGTTATTGTTATTATTGTTTCTAATAGTAATCACTGTTGTTGTTATTGGTTTTTATTAAAGATATATAGTATATACAATTATTATTTTAATTACTGTTTTTGTTAGTATAATTTTTATTATTTTATATTCGTTATTATTACTACTGTTATTATTCTTCAGTTATTATTTTAACTCATAGATCGTTTCCGTTGTAATAATTTTTACTATTGTTCTTTTTGTTATTCATATTAATGCAATTCAAACTTCTTGAATCTCTTTTCCCCTCTAACTATCCTTCAGAAGAGAATTTATTATATAACTTACATTTATTTTATTATATTTATATTATACTTTATAATTATTTTTAATATTATTAGAATTATCACTTTAAATATTATTATTTTATTCATATATATATATATATATATATATATATATATATATATATATATATATATATATATATATATATATATATATATATATA
>SEYY01006856.1:0-7500 GCA_009176605.1 Armadillidium nasatum | reverse complement strand
ACACCCCTTAAAACTTTGGGAGAAATGCTTGCCTTACGGAAGTTCATAGATTTCTGAAGCCCATGCACCTGATCAAATGTAATTAGTTGCAGAGTTAGCATTAGAGCCATCTAATCGAATACGAGGAGGAAAGGGAGTATATATATATTATATATATATATATATATATATATATATATATATATATATATATATATATATATATATATATATATATATATATATATATATATATATATAAATGAGGATGTTGCGGATGTATAGAATTTTGAAAGTTTTTAATTTGTTGCCTAATGTTTGTCTAATTTTTTGGATAGCAGGAATAAGAAGATAATATATTATATATTATATATATATATATATATATATATATATATATATATATATATATATATATATATATATATATATATATATATATATATATATATATATATATATGTATATATATATATATATATATATATATATATATATATATATATATATATATATATATATATATATATATATATATATATATATATATATATATATATATATTAGGGATGGAGTGAAGTATCGGTATCGGTATCGGTATCGGCAAGTATCGGCATATTTTCCGATACCGGTATCGGTATCGGTATCGGTATCGGCAAAATTTTTGGATAAGTAAAGTATCGGTATCGGTAGTAGTATCGGCAAAGTATCGGCATTTTTCCGATACCGGTATCGGTATCGGTAAAAAAATTTTGGTATCGCTCCATCCCTATATATATATATATATATATATATATATATATATATATATATATATATATATATATATATATATATATATATATATATATATATATATATATATATATATATATATATATATATATATATATATATATATATATATATATATATATATATATATATATATATATATATATATATATATATATATATATATATATATATATATATATATATATATATATATATATATATATATATATATATATATATATATATATATATATATATATATATATGTAAAAAAATTATTTTCTTATTCATGCTATCTAAAAAATTAATCAAATATTAGACAACAAATTAATAACTTTCAAAATTTTGTACATCCACAATATCCTCATTTAATAATTGCGGATGCGGATATTGCAAAATCATGAACTGCGGATGCGGATGTCACTTACATCATAAAATATAAATATATATATATATATATATATATATATATATATATATATATATATATATATATATATATATATATATATATAATATATATATATATATACAGTATTGTGTGGTAAAATGAAAAAAAAAAAAAAAAAAAAAAAAAAAAAAAAAAAAAAAATCAGGAATCTAAAGTATCTTGCAATCGCAATTCCTTTAAATTTTGAAAATTTCAGTCAAGAAACGAAAAAGTTGAATGAAAACTAAAGCTTTGAATGAAATTTGATACAAAGTGACTATTTTTGTTACTAGTTCAAAATCAGATAGAAATACTGAAAGGAACCCAAGGTGTTTTCGTTTTGCAAAGCTCAAAAGCAAGGTTTCAATGGGAAAAAAATGAGTTTTTACATACATTGGCAATCAAACGCATGACAAAATAATACTCGTCAACTAGGTACAAAAATTGTGTTATATACCGTAGTTTATCATAAAGGCATTTAAAAAAATAAAAATATAAAAATAATTGGCATTCGTTGGTAAAAAATATCTGCAAGTTTTAGAACATCAATTGAAAATCGTTTTCATAATAGGTAAGCTTAACTAACCAAAAGAATTTTTTGACAAAAAAAAAAAAAAAATAACAAAAATAAAAAATAAAAAATAAAATTGATCATTTTGCCTTGCCTTGGAATTTGACTTCATTGTAAAGTTATTATTATAAAACCAAAATCGGGTTCAACAGACTTTTGCTATGTAAGTTTCGAAAATATAGAAAAAGAAAAACTTGGATCTCTTGCATCACGTAACTTTGTTCGAAGCTTGGGAGTGTTTGATAATACTCTGTAGCTTCCAATGCTAAATGGGTCTCCCAATTCATGCATATCCTCATGACCCTCCTTCACATGAGTAACCAGAAGGAACTCCTTAATTTACACGCCTTAAACTATAGCATTATACTTATTTTCTATTAAAAAAAGTATTAAAATGGAGCAAACAAGCAGCCTCGGTAATTTCGGTAATGTCTTATTTTGCTGTGGAGTTAGACATATCAAAATCAATTGATAGAGCCTGACTCAAGGCTCTAATTTGCAAGCATTTATCTTTCAATATCAATCTTTCTCTATGTTGGCTAGTCCTTGATTTCCTTTCCTATCTTCCTATCAACTTATAGCAGTTGTGGTAGAGGACCACCGTTCATCCTAAAAAGCGCTCATTATCGATGTTCATCATTCTATCAAAATTTTTCAACTTTTAATTTAAGACTTTCTCTCTGTTGCTTCATCACTTCATCACTCATTTGCTTGTCATTCTACCAGTCATTACTCCTTTCATTTTAAAATATTCCACCCAAAAATAAATAATTGACGCTAGGAGGTTGGTTTTGGAACAATTGACCTCTATAATTTCTCAATTTCGTAATTAAGGAATGGAAAAAATGCTCAGCCATACACTTCCACAAAACTTGAGCATTTCTGTAATCATTATCCTTTGTCAATCCTTAATATTCTTGGTGTTTCTTTTTTTCGTGATCTTTCTGGTTATGATCACGTTATTTCTTTTTAAAAACTGACTTGCAATTTATTCGGTAATCTGAGGCATTTTCAGAATTTCTTCACCCAAATAAATTACTACACCCAAATTGCAAGTTTTAAGTAGAAGTGTCATGCTTCTATTTACGAAGTATGTCTCTCACAGTTGTGGTGATTCCACTCACATAGCATTCCTTGAAAAGGTAAAACTTTGGATTTTTCATATCGTCAACTGTTTCCCTCTCTATAACTCTTTCCAATTTCTTTTAGCTTGTATAATTGCTACGTCACTCTCTTTTATTATCACAATTACAACGGACACTTACCCTTCTGAGGCTTGTAAGACAGACTTTTTATACAATCTCATCCTTGCCATGACCATCAAACTTGAAAACTATGTTCAGTTATTGATATATTTCATTGGTAATAAAAAGCACTACCTTTTTCTATTCTTCGGTCTTTCTATGAGTTGCATAATTTCAAACATATTAGGGAAATATGGGCTTTAAATTTGACTAGTGTTTATGAATTTTTTATGATCGTACTTTAAATTAATTTCTCTTTTCTTTGCCTACAAAAAAAGGTTTTAAAAAGTAGTCTCAAGAGTATATATATATATATATATATATATAGTATATATATATATATATATATATATATATATATATATATATATATATATATATATATATATATATATATATATATATATATATATATATATATATATATATATATATATATATATATATATATATACTGAAAGCCAAAAATAAAATCGTAGCTAAAATGACTAGCGAAAAAAAAGTAATATACTATATTAATTCCATAGTAATCACTGTGAGAGTTACAGTACAAATGCTATTTGAAAAAAAATGGAAATTTAAAATGGAAAATAAAAAAGGAATAAAAACAACAATAATAATAATAATAATAATAATAATAATAATAATAATAATAATAATAATAATAATAATAATAATAATAATAATAATAATAATAATAATAATAATAATAATAATAATAATAATAATAAATAATAATAATAATAATAATAATAATAATAATAATAATAATAGTAATAATAATAATAATAATAATAATAATAATAATAATAATATAATAATAATAATAATAATAATAATAATAATAATAATAATAATAATTCAAAATTCAAAATTCAAAATTCTTTATTCAGAAGTATAAGTACAAGTTATACATTTTTTCAGTAGGTCCTACTCTACTAGATACAATATTTATAATTAGCTGTACATTACTCTGAAAAGGGGCTTCTAAGGGGAAGCACATTGGTTTCCTTTGAACCCCAAAGTTTAGTTCAGATAAATATTACATCAATATAATTTGATATACATTATTATACAAATATGGTGAATAATTATAATGAGCAATAATAAATATAGCAATGGCAATAATAATAATAGTAGTAATAAAAGTTAAATACAATAGTACCATAATAATATATAATAAATAATAATAATAATAATAATAATAATAATAATAATAATAATAATAATAATAATAATAATAATAATAATAATAATAATAATAGTAATGATAATAATAATTGTAATTATAATAAATAAATATCATCTCCAGAAAATAGTATTTAATTTATAATACAAATATTATTATTTATAAACTAGAAAATAGTAAGCATTATTGTTAATGTGTGACTCGCTAGAATTATAGGGATATCTTAATCGCATATTGTAAAAAATTATAATAATAATAATAATAATAATAATAATAATAATAATAATAATAATTATAACAATATTCATTAAAATAAAAATGCAGTTCATTATGATTTCTTACATTCCATTTGCAAAAGCATCTTAAATGTGCAATTAAAACATTGGTAGGAGAAAATTACAGAAATATATTTACAACATAAGCAAAATTAAAAGGGAAAAAAAACTTAAAAGCAAAGAATTTAATAACACTAAAACGCTTTTTCTATTACTGTTTCGACAATAATCCCAAAGTAATGAGAAGAAAATGAGTGTATATATATATATATATATATATATATATATATATATATATATATATATATATATATATATATATATATATATATATATATATATATATATATATATATATATATATATATATATATATATATTATAACCTCGAGACAGTTAAATCACCTTACATTCCTTGTAACCTTTGAACAATCAGACTCTGTCTTGTTATGTCACGCATTAATAGAAGAGCCGACATCGACGGATCAAAAATAATGTTCTTATGAACGATTGATTGCACAAACCAGTTATTCCTGTATTAAGTTTCCTAACACCACTTGCTCAGAATAAGCGCGAAAAGTCAAATAGATCGAGATTCTCTCTTTCACGATCCGTGTTCATACTGAAAATCTAGATAAGACCCGCATTTCTGTCCTCGCTGATCTGGCCTTGGGAAAAGGGGGTCGAAATTTTGAATCCGAAATCCAAAATCCACACCTTAAAAGGAATTCAATCTGGATATATTTTTGTTTAACTGGAAATAATGAAACTTCGCGATCCCCCTACCCCTCTTATGCTACTCACCATAAATGATTAATGAAAAAATTGGAAAAAACGAAATTCACTTCAGATTTTAATGCTATAAATATTGTAATATTGGTACCATAATACTATGATACTAATAGAATCAATAAAATACCATAATACTAATATTAATAAAAATATATTCTTTTATTACTTACAAAATACTCCTTAAAATAATTTTATTGGTTTTTGCACTGAAAATTTGGCATAGATTTTCTTGAATCTATGACATTTAAGATATATTTGTATTTTTTCATAGTCAATTCGAACTTCGAGGCCCTAGAGACTAAGTTAATTGCAAGGGGTTTTGTTGTAGTTTGAATTAGATCATCATTTGAAAAATCTTGTTAGAGTGGTGAGAAAGTCATTGTTTATTTGTTACAGTCAATCATGCCTGAATGGGCAGTTGCCTAGAAATTAATATTAATCGCCAAGTTAAAGCTTTGCAACAATCTTCTTTTTTCTTGCATTTATTATAAAACGAAGAACTGTCTTTCTAGCTTCTTCCCTAGAAATCATGATGAAGGAAAGCAAAATGTTCTCTGGTTGGGCAAATTATACATTGTTCCTGAGAACATTTTATTCCTGTATTGGATATTGTGACATATAAGCGTAGGAATCAATCATGAAACAAAGATCCTGGAGATTTTAAAGCCAATTTCTTTGAAATGTTGCCAGACTTTATTCCAATACGTATTTGTTGATATATTTTTGGTCATTACTGAAATCTCTAATTTCTTCGGGAACTTCAATTTCACATTGAAAAGACACAGATTCGACTATTTGTAATTGTATTAAATCCTGTTATATTTTATATGCAATAAAAGCTTTGAAACTTGCTGGGCCCATAGTAATAATAATAACAAGTAACCATCAATCATTTAAAATATATATCTAAAACATATATTAACAGGCAGAGGCATATATATATATATATAATATATATATATATATATATATATATATATATATATATATATATATATATATATATATAATATATATATATATATATATATATATATATATATATATATATATAATATATATATATATATATATATATATATATATATACATATATATATATATATATATATAATATATATATATATATATATATATATATATATATATATATATATATATATATATATATATATATATATATAATATATATATATATATTTCATGCACAAGATTTAAAATATATTTTACTTCTAAAATAAAGAATGAAACATTCTGAAACAATTTGTTGTCGCCTCAAATTCAGTATTTTTAGAATAACTTTTTTTTTTTATTTAATTGGTGAAATTCAAAATGTGACGTAAGTTTTATGAGTGTAATAGGAATATCTTTATTAATATATATATCTATATATATATATATATATATAATATATATAATATATATAATATAATATATAATATATATATAATATATATATATATATATACAGGCTTGGCATAATGGAAAACAAATATAAATTTGTTGATTTTTTTACTTGTTTTTTTCAAAAAAAATCATGAATTTTTTTATTTTATTGATTTTTTAGATTTTCTTTTTTTTTTTTAAAGAAATAACTTCTCAGTATTCATATTTTAACTCCAAAAAATCATAAGGGAAATTTAAAAAGAAAATAAATTAATATTAATATATACTTAGCCAATTCATTGGTCTGGGGGAAAAAATTACTGAACGTCCAACAATAATTTTTACTAAATTATTGAAACCTGCAACACTCTTTGACTTTTGAATTCTGACTTTAGATATTTACTGTAAAAGGCGTTGAGTTAAATAAAATTTATTAATTTTAAAATTTCAATAGAGATGTTTTTTTTTTTTTAATTATTATTTTTATTTATTTATTTATTTATTTACAAGCTGTACGTGTAGGACCGTAACATAACAACCCATTTAATCACAAATTCCATCTATTTTAAAAATATAAAAATAAATTTAAGCTATTTTGTATCTATAAATATAAACTTATTCAAAAAAATTTATTGTCGTTAACTTCTTCCATAGAATTATTTAGAACTGTTGTGATGAATAAAAAAAGGGAATCAAAGGGAACAAAAACCCCCAGGGTCGAAATGTGCCAAAATTAAGCAATTTTCCACAAAATCGTTTTTTATTTTTTTTCTACGATTAATTTTTTTTTCTTAATAATTAATTTACTCAGACCAAATTTCTTATATTTAATATTCTATTAAAAGCTCTGTCTCTAT
>SEYY01006855.1:15000-19603 GCA_009176605.1 Armadillidium nasatum | reverse complement strand
CCTGGGGAGAAGAATTTACCTGTCTGGAAATATTTCGCCACTCACGTACTTGTTCTGGCGATAACTTGGAGTCCCATCCAATGTCTTTCTTTATTTGAAGTTCATGAAGGTAAAGTCTAGCTCTGTTTAATAATGGGGCATTAAAATTAAATATATCAAAATTTTTAGCAATTGCCTGAAGAATTAATCTTTTAGTATTCGCTTCAGGATCTAAAAACAATTTCTTTGTTGCTAAAGTATCGTGAATCCTATTCCACTCAATACCGAAAAATTTTACCTTTTCCGAAGTTTTCTCATCTGATTCATCGTCTATTTTCATTTGGAGTTCTTCTTGATTAGTTAGAAATTTCTGTAATTTAAACTGATATGGATTAAAAATATCATTTAGAATTTTAAATACCTTTTTCAACTGATCAATGTCATTGCAAGAATAGGCACAATTATCCATATAACTTAAGGAATAAATCAATTTTTTTATTTCTTTTAAATTGAATTCATCGTTTTCTGAATCTAAGATTAATATTTTATACAGCGCAAGCATTAAAATACTAGGAGAGCAAGTTATTCCGAAAGGCAAACGCTTTAATTTAAAAGCTTCTATTGCAAAATTTCCTTTTGAGACATTCTTAAACCACAAGAATGCTAATCTATTTTGATCAACTTCATTTAATGAAATTTGCAAGAATGCACTAACAAGGTCGAAGCATAAAATATATTGATCGAAACGTAGGGAAAGTACAGAAGTAGCAAGTTTTTGATTCAGGTTTGGACCAGGATAAATGGCTTGATTATGACTTACTGTCATTTGCTTAGAGGGGTCTTTTTCGCATAGGTTTGACAAATAAACCACCCTACATTTGGTGGTCTCTCTATCTTTTTTTATTACACTCATATGTGGAATAAAACTGTGAGTGGGAAACTCATTCCTAAATTCTTCTAAATCATCAATTTTTTCAATTATCCCTAATTGCTCTTGATCTTTAAAAACTTTGTCAATCATTAAGAGTTTATCTTTATTTTTCGGAAACTGTTTAATATTTGACTTAAGAATTTGTTTAGATAAATTATAATTTTCTCCTAATAAGTGAGCAACACTACCATTCCACATAAGAGGCATTCTTAATCTACCATTATTTTCTCTTATTGTATTATCTAAAACAAACTTTACTAACCTTTCGTTTAGTTTGCCACCTTCCTCATTTACTTCTTCATCATAGTTTAATACAGAAGAACATTTACCTTCCAATATTTCATCTGTAGCCCTTTGTAGTTCTCTTTCATTTATCTTTCCCTCTTCATCTATGACCATAAAGTTAGCTTGCGTTTGGGCTTCTTTTACAATCTCGTCTTCTGTAAAACTTTCTATCTTGCCTGTAAGAAAACTAGAATAATTTTTAATTTCATTATCAAAATGTTTTTCAAGTTTAATATTTGGAAGAAATAGCTCACAATTTCTTAACAAGTTTTCAATGCTACCCATTAACATGACTCCTATTGGAGTGTCTAAATAGCATGAAGGTGTATGCGCTCCAAACACAACCATACTTCCGGGAATGCAATAAGCTGAATCAGTACCCAAAATAAAACCTACCTTGGAAATTTGGCTGGAATTTTCTTTAAGAAATGAATCTGCCAAACTATATCCTTTTTCATTAAATTTTGCAACGACTGTTCCTAAATTTGGTAGGTCAATATTTGTTGGAACTTCCGGAACACACACAGCTTTAATTTTGTGAACTGCTTCTCCAAATCTCATTTCTAATTCTACTATTTTAGTTTCTATATTCTTTAGA
Organism: Armadillidium nasatum; assembly: GCA_009176605.1. Taxonomy (NCBI): domain Eukaryota; kingdom Metazoa; phylum Arthropoda; class Malacostraca; order Isopoda; family Armadillidiidae; genus Armadillidium; species Armadillidium nasatum. The sequence continues at coordinate 17,810 of SEYY01006855.1, read as the reverse complement.
ACTATTAAACCCATTTATTACTAAATGAAAACTCATCATTTAATACAGTATATTTACTTCCTTTTAATACTGATTGCAATACAAAATTCAATTGGCATCCAGAATCTTTCAAACCTCTCACCATTGTACCGTTTTCAAGTTTGCAAGAAAATGTAGGTAAAATGCAATCTCTGTTCAAACTGGACTGAAAGGCCTGAGTTGACCACATCACTCCGTTGTTTACTTTAACTTTATTTTTCTTGGCCTTGGTTGCATCTTGCTCATTGCTTCCTTTCTTTTGCTCATTTTCTTTTACTTGTTCTAAGCACAAAAATTCAAAATGCCATCCTTTACAATGTTTGCAAGAATATTTAAATCTAAATTTGCAATCTTTTGTGGAATGTGAAATATAACCACATTTTAAGCATCCTTTAATCTCATTTAATTTATCATGTTTTTCTTTTACAGATTTAAAATTTGGGCATGAATAAATGGAATGGTCTGCTATAAAATTTGATTTAGTACAAAGAACACAATTTTTAAACTTTCCAGATTTTTCATATACAACATTAGATGCATAATTTGTCGTACTTTCATTTATTTTTTGAGCATATTTTGAAGGATTACCTTTCGTATGCAATTTTTTCTTCTCTTCGAATCTTTTGGTAACTTCAATATATCTTTCGACAGCTGGAAAAAGATTTTCATTAATGTCTGTAAGAGATGGTTTATTTTTATTTGTTATTTGTATAAACTGATTTTGCAACGTTTCGTTCATTGCTTTCCAAAAACAAAATTGCAAAACTGTATCGATGTCAATTTCTAAATTTTTAAATGATTCATTAATGATTCTCATTTCACTGACGAAGACGTAAGGATCTTTAGAATATGACATTTTTAAATCTAGGAGTTTCTGAATAGCTTCGTACTTTTGTTGCAAAGGAGAAGCTAACGCTTGTGAAAGAAGATCTTTTGCTTCTTCGTAAGATTGTTTACTTCTTTCTAATGAAGAAATAATTATAGCAGCTCTTCCTGAAATTTGACCCTTTAATATTATAAACTTTTCAAAGGATGAATACTTATATTTATTCATTACGGCTTCAAAATCACTAAAGAATTTTTCTAAATTTTCGCCCTCTTCTCCGCTGTATTTGGGTAACGGAGCCGTGGGTGGTTTTAAATGATTTTGTGGAACAGAATTTTCATTATGGTTAGATTCCGACTTTAAACTTTCTTCTAGTATAGATCTAGACTCTATGACTTTATATTCGTAAGATTCACAGTCACTCATCTCTTTTTCAAATAAGTCTTGATTATCTTCATTTGACTCATCCCAAATTAGAGATGAAATTTTAGAATTTATATCATCTATTTTCTGAGCGATCGAATTTAATTTTTGTAATGACTGTTGTTTCTTTAAAGTTGAAAAACTGTCTATAGAGCTTATAATATTATTATTAAGTCTAGTGATTTGCGAACGCAAATACTTCCTAGTTTCGATATCTTTGTTTAAAGTAGAAGTCATTTTAAACTTAAAATTAGGACTAGTTTTAGTTCAATTTGATGAATATATATATATATATATATATATATATATATATATATATATATATAATATATATATATATATATATATATATATATAAAATAACTCCAAAATATCAAGTCAATAAGAGTTTAATTTTTAGTAAGAAAATTTTCAAATATGAATAATTTGAGATTCAACGTGAAAGATCGAAGCAAAAAAATTTTTAGAAAAAAAAGTTCTTAAATTTTAATATAAATATAGAAAAGCTTACCGCTTAAATTTATGATAGCCTACCAACTGCAAGCGAAGGGAAGTAATCTGCAACCATGACCAATGCACCTCCAAGTCCCGCCAGGGGTTCCATGTAGCGAAATAAAAATTGACCTGGGGGAAATCCAAAGAAAACTAACAACAAAAAATTATAAGTTTTTTTAATTAATGAAATTCTCAAAAATATAGAGCCTTTCTTCCTTTGATGTTAGAGTTTTGAATTGTAGGAAAAACTTCTTGAAGACAGTGCAGTTTTCCCTTCACCCAGTTATTCGCCACCAGTCGAAACTAAATATGAAAAATAAACAATTTAGCAATGGAAAAAACGTAAACGTTTTAAATTTTATAAAAGTAAACTTTAAATTTTCAACTTCTTTCGGCTAATATTATAAATTTAAATATACGACTCCAGCACGAATGAAGTTAATATGCCAAAGCTAAAATTGTTAAGATTAATTTTAATAGTTTCAACCTTTATTTTTAATTCGGACTTAAAGGTGCCAGGAATATAATATTAAAATTATAAATATAACTTTGTTTAACGCACAAGCACTGATTGCACGAAAACATACCTTTAAGTTATAAATAATCCTTTCTTGGTCTGTCTGATGTTTGTAGACGAGCCAGATGTTATTGATGTTGTGAGTTGAACCATCTGTATTTGAACCTCCCGTTAGCCTGCAGATGGATGGCTACCAAATTCTTCTTAAATTTTCATTTGCATCACTGAACTAAAAAAAAGTTCTTTAAAAAAAAATAAATATAATATTTACAGTTTACAAGTTCTCAAAGAACTTCACGGAACCTTGTTCTTTAAGGTTATTTTATAACAAGAGCAAACTATTGGAACTAATTTCCATATCTGAGCTGCTCGATGCTTTTTTGAAGAAGTGTTAATTTTTGAACTGCGTTTTTGTGTAACTTGTTTTTTGTAACTGCCTTTTTTTGACTTCTTTTGGAATTATTTGTGACTGCTATTTTACTTGGTTGGTTTTCGCACACCTGTGCGCTAAATATAAATATTTCCCAGCAC
>SEYY01006855.1:0-10000 GCA_009176605.1 Armadillidium nasatum | reverse complement strand
TAATACTAATAATACTAATAATACTAATAATAATAATAAATAATAATAATGATAATAATAATATAATAATATAATAATAATAATAATAATAATAATAATAATAATAATAATAATAATGATATTAAAAATAATAATAATTAATAATAATAATAATAATAATAATAATAATAATAATAAAAATAATAATAACAATAATAATAATAATAATAAAATAATATGATAATGAATGTCAATAATGGAAATAGTAATAAAAATAATAATAATAGCAAAAATAAGAATAATAATAATAATGATAATAATAACAATAAAAATAATAATAATAAAATAATAATAATAATAATAAAAATAATGGTAATATTAATAGTAATAATAATTATAAATAATAATAATAATATTTGTAATAATAATAATAATAATCAATAACGAATATGAAAATAATAATAATAATAAAAAAGTTTTTTTTTTTATTATTATAATTATAATAAAATATTATAATAATAATTAATAATAATTAATAACAATAATATAATAATAATAATAATAATAATAATAATAATAATAATGATAATAATGATAATAATAATAATAATAATAATAATAATAATAGATAATAATAATAATAATAATAACAGTAATAATAATAATAATATTATTGTTATTATTATTATTATTATTATTATATATAATATATATAATAATTATATATATATAATATATTATTATTATTATTATATATATACGGTTCAGATGTCATTGGAGTAAGACGTGTTAAAAAGAGAAGAAACAGTAAGAATTTGGAAGGAAAACACCAAGAAAGAGAAGAAAGATGGTGATCTGAAGAGTAAAAAATAAACTCACAGAAGAAACCTGATTTAGAGAAGAAGGTTATGAGTGAAAAGAAGAGCATCAATATTCAGGATGAATTTAAGAATAATAAACGTAAAAATTTTTAATACAAAATTTATTTATTTATTTTTTCGTCATTAAGATAAATAGTAAAATTTAATTTAAATAAGAAAAAAAAAAAAAAAAAAATTCATGCGAAGCAACAAAAGTAAAATTCGATGTACTGTTTTGGAATTAATACAAAGAAAATTAAATATTTGCAAATTTCATCTTGAATGTTGATTATTTTGAACGAGACTCAATATGACATCAGAATCATAAAGTCTAACAACTAGACTTTCCATGTGCCTCCAGCATTATTTGGAGGTTGTGGCGACAGGCCTAGTAAGCCGGCTACGTAAAAAGACACAACACTCGAGACACCAATGCTACAAGACAAAATCAAGAGATTTTGGAAGAATAGCACCCGACAGGCGCCAGCCTACCGGTTTGGACGGTGATGATGATGATTATTATTATTATTATTATTATTATTATTATTATTATTCTGTACCTGTTGATTTACAGATTTTAAATTTTCCTTAATAATAATAATAATAATAATAATAATAATAATAATAATAATAATAATAATAATAATGATAATCGTGATAATAATAATAATAATAATAATAATAATAATAATAATAATAATAATAATAATAATAATAATAATAATAATAATAATAATAATAATAATAATAATAATAATAATAATAATATAATAATAATAATAATAATAATAATAATAATAATAATAATAATAATAATAATAATAATAATAATAATAATAATAATAATAATAATAAATAATAATAATAATAATAATAATAATAATAATAATAATAATAATAATAATAATAATAATAATAATAATAATAATAATAATAATAATAATAATAATAATTGTTCATTACCTATTGATTTAAACTTTTTAAATATTGCTTTTAGATTAATTTTAAAATTCTATCCTAAGTTTTTTGTGTTTTTTATTTATGAATGTTATTTTTTTTTTTTTTTTTTTTTTTTTTTATCTTTAAAGTTCAACTTTTAGGAGTTTATTTGTGTCGATCCACATCATGATTTTTCATAAAGTGTTTTCAAATTTTTTTAAGAGAGAATTTCATTGTTTATTTCATTGATCAACATAAATTTAAATCATCGACCTTTTAGAAGGAAGAGTTAGTGATGGTTTATTTAGTCGTTCCTTTATTTTGAAAATAGAAGTAGTTCTCTGAACTTTTAGTTTTTATTTGTTGTGTGCTAGAAAGTATATAACCAAATTAACATATTGTAAATATTTTCTTATAATTTTAAGATAAGTTTTAAGCAACTGTAAATTTTAATTCGACATAGCTTTTCTAATTTAATTTGGATGTTATCATCGTCAATTATGTACAGAGCTTTAGCAGAATCAAGTAGCAGAAGAGTGGAGGAGTTTTTGTTTTCTAAATTTTGTAAAGTTTTTCAGTCAGATAGATAACGGCGTCCAAAGTGTAATTTCTTTTTCTAAATTCATATTGAAAATCGCTGTGTAATGAGTTTGAGGTGTAATGAGTTTGATTCGGTCAGCTGCTTAATACTGTATTCTCTAGGATTTGCAAATCAACGTGATTGAGACATTGATTTTTAGCTTTTTATTAAACATAGGAGACACGTCTGAAATTTTATGGGTAGAGAAAAAATACCTAAAATGGTTTAAGCATTGCATAATTGTGCTATTGTGGTGGAAATCAGATCTTGGACCTGTTTGTGCTTGTGGTGTGGGACACTCAAGATATCACCTTTCATATTTTCTAACCCGGCATTTATATTTTGAATACCTAATGGCATAGTTAGTATTTCCAAATGAGAATTGTGAGTTGTATTAAAGTTGCAATATTTTAAAATTTGTTTAGCTTTCTGGTTTATTTGTTAATATATCCTTTCCAATTTTGAAAATATAATTATTTAGTGAATCTGCGATTTCTTTTGGATAGTTGAGATTTCACTGTTTATTGTTAGCTTGTTTATTGTGTAGGTATGCTCTTTACTTCTATTGATTAGATTAATTGAGACTCCATGTTGCAATTAAGTTATTGTTTACGTAGCAAAATTTGCTTGTATTGAATTATCTTTCCTTCTTCTTTAAATATTTCTTTTAAATGAAGAATTTATTAAAGGGCTGCGTAATGAAAAGGGATGATTCCTTGTTTGTAGCTTTTTTAAAGTTTGCGTTTTTTCATTAATTGAATTTAATTAACGAACCTAATAATTTGATTTTTTACAAATTACTTCTTGATTTCAATTTGGATTTGTAAGGTCTCATAATAACGTTTATATTGTTGATTAATAGAAGGAGTGAATCTTGAATGTGTCTAATTGTTCATTGAATACTGAAGAAAAGTCAGCTTACTTAATTAAATTTATCAATAAATATGCTTTATCCATTTTCATTATCTACCCTGTATTAAAGAAATGTTTGTTTTTCTTAATTTTATATTTTCCTTCCACTGTACATGGCAAAGGAAAAAATCAGTGAGGTTTGTCTGAATGTTGAAAAATTTCATATTTAAATTTAAATTTCACCAAATTTGATTTAATAGAGTAGGATTTCTATTTTCAATGTTGCTAGGAACTGGTTGCAGTATTATGTAATTTATAATACCGTGTGAGATCAATATGTTCTGTAAAGCGCTGGCTCTTATGGAGGGATTTTTTTGCAGTTTTCAAAATGTTTACATCAATACTGAGATAAAGCAATCTTATTATATTCATTTTCACTTTGTGTGGAGCTCAATTTGGCTAAGTTTGTGAACTTTTCTTATTTGCATTTCGAACGAAGAGAAAATAGTAATGCTGTAAGATAAGATAATGTTATAATAAATAAATAAGTCAGTTTTTTATTAAGTTTCTGCACTCAAAAAAGTGTACTTTGGAGTATCGTGGAGAGCGTAGTTTGTTATTAAGATGTTTAAAATATTTCACAAATTTTTTTTTTATACAAATTTAATTAAATTTTAGATAAAAACAAATTTAAATAAAATAAATTTTAATTAAAATTAGCTTATTTTTAAACGCAGAAAATTATTCCCATCTGCAATCATAGATATATATATATATATATATATATATATATATATATATATATATATATATATATATATATATATATATATATATATATATATATATATATATATATATTTATATATATATATATATATATATATATATATATATATATATATATATATATATATATATATATATATATATATATATATATATATATATATATATATATATATATATATATATATATATATATATATATATATATATATATATATATATATATATATATATATATATATATATATATATATATATATATATATATATATATATATATATATATATATATATATATATATATATATATATATATATATATATATATATATATATATATATATATATATATATATATATATATATATATATATATATATATATATATATATATATATATATATATATATATATATATATATATATATATATATATATATATATATATATATATATATATATATATATATATATATATATATATATATATATATATATATATATATATATATATATATATATATATATATATGTATTATATATATATATATATATATATATATATATATATATATATATATATATATATATATATATATATATATATATATATATATATATATATATATATATATATATATATATATATATATATATATATATATATATATATATATATATATATATATATATATATATATATATATATATATATATATATATATATATATATATATATATATTGTTAGGAAATTTCCCTTTTTTCTTTTATAAAAAGGGAAAATAAAATTGTATATATTGTTTGGTGCTGGGAAATATTTATATTTAGCGCACAGGTGTGCGAAAACCAACCAAGTAAAAATAGTCACAAATAATTCCAAAAGAAGTCAAAAAAGGCAGTTACACAAAAAAGTTACACAAAAAAGTTCACAAAAACGCAGTTAAAAATTAACACTTCTTCAAAAAAGCATCGAGCAGCTCAGATATGGAAATTAGTTCCAATAGTTTGCTCTTGTTATAAAATAACCTTAAAGAACAAGGTTCCGTGAAGTTCTTTGAGAACTTGTAAACTGTAAATATTATATTTAATTTTTTTTAAAGAACTTTTTTTAGTTCAGTGATGCAAATGAAAATTTAAGAAGAATTTGGTAGCCATCCATCTGCAGGCTAACGGGAAGGTTCAAATACAGATGGTTCAACTCACAACAACAATAACATCTGGCTCGTCTACAAACATCAGACAGACCAAGAAAGGATTATTTATAACTTAAAGGTATGTTTTCGTGCAATCAGTGCTTGTGCGTTAAACAAAGTTATATTTATAATTTTAATATTATATTCCTGGCACCTTTAAGTCCGAATTAAAAATAAAGGTTGAAACTATTAAAATTAATCTTAACAATTTTAGCTTTGGCATATTAACTTCATTCGTGCTAGAGTCGTATATTTAAATTTATAATATTAGCCGAAAGAAGTTGGAATTTAAAGTTTACTTTTATAAAATTTAAAAACGTTTACGTTTTTTCCATTGCTAAATTGTTTATTTTTCATATTTAGTTTCGACTGGTGGCGAATAACTGGGTGAAGGGAAAACTGCACTGTCTTCAAGAAGTTTTTCCTACAATTCAAAACTCTAACATCAAAGGAAGAAAGGCTCTATAATTTTGAGAATTTCATTAATTAAAAATTTTTATATTTTTTGTTGTTAGTTTTCTTTGGATTTCCCCCAGGTCAACTTTATTTCGCTACATGGAACCCCTGGCGGGACTGGAGGTGCATTGGTCATGGTTGCAGATTACTTCCCTTCGCTTGCAGTTGGTAGGCTATCATAAATTTAAGCGGTAAGCTTTTCTATATTTATATTAAAAAAGTTCTCTTACTAAAAATTTAGTAGAGGTGAAAATTTTTTTCTTGCAAAATTTAAATTCATATTTTTCTAGAACTTTTAGTTCAAATATTTACATTTATATTGTGGAAATCATATATTTAAAAATAATTCGAACTTTGTTTCATATTGAAAATTTTCCTCTGAAATTAGTAAATTTTCTAAAAATTTTTGTGCTTCGATCTTTCACGTTGAATCTCAAATTATTCATATTTGAAAATTTTCTTACTAAAAATTAAACTCTTATTGACTTGATATTTTGGAGTTATTTTATATATATATATATATATATATATATATATATATATATATATATATATATATATATATATATATATATATATATATATATATATATTATTATCAATTTGAACTAAAACTAGTCCTAATTTTAAGTTTAAAATGACTTCTACTTTAAACAAAGATATCGAAACTAGGAAGTATTTGCGTTCGCAAATCACTAGACTTAATAATAATATTATAAGCTCTATAGACAGTTTTTCAACTTTAAAGAAACAACAGTCATTACAAAAATTAAATTCGATCGCTCAGAAAATAGATGATATAAATTCTAAAATTTCATCTCTAATTTGGGATGAGTCAAATGAAGATAATCAAGACTTATTTGAAAAAGAGATGAGTGACTGTGAATCTTACGAAGATAAAGTCATAGAGTCTAGATCTATACTAGAAGAAAGTTTAAAGTCGGAATCTAACCATAATGAAAATTCTGTTGCACAAAATCATTTAAAACCACCCACGGCTCCGTTACCCAAATACAGCGGAGAAGAGGGCGAAAATTTAGAAAAATTCTTTAGTGATTTTGAAGCCGTAATGAATAAATATAAGTATTCATCCTTTGAAAAGTTTATAATATTAAAGGGTCAAATTTCAGGAAGAGCTGCTATAATTATTTCTTCACTAGAAAGAAGTAAACAATCTTACGAAGAAGCAAAAGATCTTCTTTCACAAGCGTTAGCTTCTCCTTTGCAACAAAAGTACGAAGCTATTCAGAAACTCCTAGATTTAAAAATGTCATATTCTAAAGATCCATTACGTGTTCGTCAGTGAAATGAGAATCATTAATGAATCATTTAAAAATTTAGAAATTGACATCGATACAGTTTTGCAATTTTGTTTTTGGAAAGCAATGAACGAAACGTTGCAAAATCAGTTTATACAAATAACAAATAAAAATAAACCATCTCTTACAGACATTAATGAAAATCTTTTTCCAGCTGTCGAAAGATATATTGAAGTTACCAAAAGATTCGAAGAGAAGAAAAAATTGCATACGAAAGGTAATCCTTCAAAATATGCTCAAAAAATAAATGAAAGTACGACAAATTATGCATCTAATGTTGTATATGAAAAATCTGGAAAGTTTAAAAATTGTGTTCTTTGTACTAAATCAAATTTTATAGCAGACCATTCCATTTATTCATGCCCAAATTTTAAATCTGTAAAAGAAAAACATGATAAATTAAATGAGATTAAAGGATGCTTAAAATGTGGTTATATTTCACATTCCACAAAAGATTGCAAATTTAGATTTAAATATTCTTGCAAACATTGTAAAGGATGGCATTTTGAATTTTTGTGCTTAGAACAAGTAAAAGAAAATGAGCAAAAGAAAGGAAGCAATGAGCAAGATGCAACCAAGGCCAAGAAAAATAAAGTTAAAGTAAACAACGGAGTGATGTGGTCAACTCAGGCCTTTCAGTCCAGTTTGAACAGAGATTGCATTTTACCTACATTTTCTTGCAAACTTGAAAACGGTACAATGGTGAGAGGTTTGAAAGATTCTGGATGCCAATTGAATTTTGTATTGCAATCAGTATTAAAAGGAAGTAAATATACTGTATTAAATGATGAGTTTTCATTAGTAATAAATGGGTTTAATAGTTCTAAAGAATATAAAACTAAAATAGTAGAATTAGAAATGAGATTTGGAGAAGCAGTTCACAAAATTAAAGCTGTGTGTGTTCCGGAAGTTCCAACAAATATTGACCTACCAAATTTAGGAACAGTCGTTGCAAAATTTAATGAAAAAGGATATAGTTTGGCAGATTCATTTCTTAAAGAAAATTCCAGCCAAATTTCCAAGGTAGGTTTTATTTTGGGTACTGATTCAGCTTATTGCATTCCCGGAAATATGGTTGTGTTTGGAGCACATACACCTTCATGCTATTTAGACACTCCAATAGGAGTCATGTTAATGGGTAGCATTGAAAACTTGTTAAGAAATTGTGAGCTATTTCTTCCAAATATTAAACTTGAAAAACATTTTGATAATGAAATTAAAAATTATTCTAGTTTTCTTACAGGCAAGATAGAAAGTTTTACAGAAGAGGAGATTGTAAAAGAAGCCCAAACGCAAGCTAACTTTATGATCATAGATGAAGAGGGGAAGATAAATGAAAGGAGAACTACAAAGGGCTACAGATGAAATATTGGAAGGTAAATGTTCTTCTGTATTAAACCATGATGAAGAAATAAATGAGGAAGGTAGCAAACTAAACGAAAGGTTAGTAAAGTTTGTTTTAGATAATACAATAAGAGAAAATAATGGTAGATTAAGAATGCCTCTTATGTGGAATGGTAGTGTTGCTCACTTATTAGGAGAAAATTATAATTTATCTAAACAAATTCTTAAGTCAAATATTAAACAGTTTCCGAAAAATAAAGATAAACTCTTAATGATTGACAAAGTTTTTAAAGATCAAGAGCAATTAGGGATAATTGAAAAAATTGATGATTTAGAAGAATTTAGGAATGAGTTTCCCACTCACAGTTTTATTCCACATATGAGTGTAATAAGAAAAGAGAGAGAGACCACTAAATATAGGGTGGTTTATTTGTCCAACTTTTGCGAAAAAGACCCCTCTAAGCAAATGACAGTAAGTCATAATCAAGCCATTTATCCTGGTCCAAACCTGAATCAAAAACTAGCTACTTCTGTACTTTCCCTACGTTTCGATCAATATATTTTATGCTTCGACCTTGTTAGTGCATTTTTGCAAATTTCATTAAATGAAGTTGATCAAAACAGATTAGCATTCTTGTGGTTTAAGAATGTCTCAAAAGGAAATTTTGCAATAGAAACTTTTAAATTAACCCATTAATGCCCGAAATTAAAAAAGTTTTTTTTTTTTTTTTTTTTTAGATATATAGTCTATTTTAGTCCTAGAAATGTTAATTTCCAAGAATTTTTAAAAAATTCCGTCTCTTTCATAGATTTTTAGGCCGTGTCTTTTTAGACACAGTGGGCATTAGCGTTTGCAACAACTCAAAATTTAGATAATGATAATTTTGCCAAAATATTATAATGTATATAATATATATATAATATATATAATATATATATATATATATATATATATATATATATATATATATATATATATATATATATATATATATATATATATATATATATATATATATATATATATATATATATATATATATATATATATATATATATATATATATATATATATATATATATATATATATATATATATATATATATATATATATATAAATATATATATATATATATATATATATATATATATATATATATATATATATATATATATATATATATATATATATATATATATATATTATATATATTATATATATATATATATATATATATATATATATATATATATATATATATATATAATATATATATATATATATATATATATATATATATATATATATATATATATATATATATTATATATATATATATATATATATATATATATATATATATATATTTAACAAAGCATTCATAAGCATGAAGACCTACATTGCATTTTGTGCAACGATATTGTACGGATATTTTATAGATTGCACATCTCCTGCCCTTGTCAATTCTGTCTGTAAATTGAAGAAGCGGAATGCTTTAAATATTACGGTATAGCATCCACAAATTGACAACACTACCATTTAGGCAAAAGCGGAAGTAAGGCCAATGCCATTTTTCTATCGTATTCTATTTCGGTACAATGCTCGCATTTTTTCGAACAGATCCACTTTTCCCATGTTTTTATTATACAGTTTTACGATATTTGGTAGAGGAATGACTGCTTGTTT
>SEYY01006854.1:0-11772 GCA_009176605.1 Armadillidium nasatum | reverse complement strand
GGCAAATAATATCCTGCCACTCTCATATCTTGTCTTGAACTTCTTCTTTCAGGGATCACTTGGGTCCCAAGTGTCGCATGTTTTATTGTGTTTAAGATATGGGTGCTGGATGCCTTTTTCATTCTTATCATCCCCTCTTTGGGATGTCTTTGTTGATGAGGTCTAAAAAAGCAATTCGATTGGCTTCTTCTCTTTCCTCATCACTACTGTAATCATTACTATATGGTGGTTCTTCTGGCTCCGACTCTTCGTCAGTAGCATATGGACTAGGCCACCTCCATTCATGTGGTTCCCATTTGTCTTCCACATGTGGTTGGTCATTTACTTTATTGACCTTATGCTTGTTTAGCCAAGTCTTCTTCCTTACTACTGGTGAAGTTCTTGGTGTATTCATTACTCTCCTTGGTGATGGAGATCTGTCAGGTTTTTCATACCTGCCACCTGATGGATATCGTGGGCGACGTCCTCCGTCGTCCCTACTACTATCCCTACTACGTAGGTTCCCATATTTATTATCAGGCCTGGGACCTTGGTGTATGCCCAATGGCTTTACACTCAAAGGCCTGTTGTCAGGTAAATTCCATCTGACATTACTTCTCCTTTGAGGAGAGGTGGATCTCTTGCCACGCTCCTCAGAGTACTCTCTTCTCCATTGACCCCTATAACCTCTGCTGTAATCTCTGCCCCTATTATTGATGCCTGGATCCCTATTTTCTTTATCGACGCTTTGATCCCTCCAGGTGATGTTCCTGTATGTCCCCCTGGTCTGTGGTCTTGACCTTTGACCTCTCTGTCGGTATCTACCATACCTTTCATAAGTTGCTTCCCCAGGTTGCTCCCAGTATCCTTCCCTTTCGTTCCGCTTTCTCCAATATTCCAAATCCTCTTGTGCATCTATAGCACTTATTTTATCATTTACAGGTCGATGCATTCCTATCTTTTCGGTAAGCTCTGCTACCATTTCTGTGACTGTTTTGCTCACAGACATCGCTTTGTTTAACTCTAATTTCGTCGCTCTTGTCGGTAGTTTATGGTACAATATTGACATTAGAAGAACCTTCTGGCCTTCTGCTGAATAGGTCACATTGTACCGACCTTCTACCTCCTCTAGGAAGGTATTTAGGTAACCTAAGGATTGATTCACATGCGTGGATAGAGTTGTAGTTTTGCTCCATGGCATTCTTATCAACTCATCAAACTGATCAAACAAGCGTGTTGAAGTTGCTGGGGCTAAGTTATCTAACAAAGCCTTCTTAAACTCTGCAAAGGTCCTTGCGTTAGAGACCTCTGAACAGTTCTCTAATACTATCCTTGCAGATGAACTACCTTTCGGACTTACATTGCAACAGGCTATTGCAATCTTCTCTGCTTCATCTATTACATGCTCTGCCTCAAAGCTACGCTCTAATAGCTTCAACCATAGGTGAACTGTCGGTCCAGTCTCCTCACCTCCTGGCCCTTCAAGCAAAGGAATCTTGCTCTTAGCGAAAAATAACCTTTGCAGGTTAAACGCTGGTGCTTCGGCATTGTTTCCGGTTCCTGGTGGTGTTGGTGGTGTATTTGACATATTGTGTGGTGGTGTCTGTGCGTTAGTGCGGTTTATATTTGTTCCTACCTGCGGAGTACTCGGCGGGCTGAGTATATTCTCCGTTTTTACGATTTATTACGTCTATCTATTCTCACTATTTTCCTCTTCCTTACTTTTCTCTCTACCTCCTCTCTACGTATATACTCGTTCGTTATTTAAACTTAAAACTAGATTTCGGCTGTATATATATATATATATATATATATATATATATATATATATATATATATATATATATATATATATATATATATATATATATATATATATATATATATATATATATATACATATATATTTATATTTATTTATTTATTGTACACTTTTCTTTTATGGTTTTAATAAAGATACATATATATCAAGATATATATGCATGAGAGAATTTACGTACACAAATAAACAAACTTTCTTCAATTCACAACAAAATTCGTTCATACAAATACAAGCAAATTTACACTCAAACTTGGGTTACAAATTCGAATATAATTTGTTTCATTCAATTATGGAATCAATTCTGTTGTTAAATAATAAAGCAAGTTGGTGGTTTGTTTGTGTATTTTCTTTTAAATTGTTGGTGTGTGTGTGTACAGAGTGAGTGAATCAGCTGTCTCGAAATATTTTCTTTAAGAAAATAAAATGAACAACAAGAAGAGTCTGACTCAATGTCTCACAGCGGAAATCACTTCCTTTAGATTGGAGATTATATCTCTTTCGGTTCGTAGCTCTTAAATAGAGGTGATAAATGTAATAAATAGAGAAATTAAATTAATAGAAGATTAAATTATTAATGTGAGAATTAATTAATTAATTAAACAGTTCTCAATGATGATAGACAAATCGGATTTTCCACATCCTCTCTTGGGAACACGTATCTTTCAATCCGCTTATTCAAGTTTTATACACAGAATTATTATGAGCAAATACACACAAATAAATCCGAATATAAAATTCACACTTATGAGATCTTTATGCATGTATACTTATGATCGTTCCTTTCCACACAAATTTACACGACAAGCTTGTGATTTATTAAATTGATTTTTATGATAAAATATTTTCCTTGCATATATATATATATTAATATATATTTAAATATATATTAAATATTTTAAATATATATATTTCTAATTTTGGAATATTTGCAACTTGGAATTTCTTTTCAGAAAATTTACACAAATTTTCTATTGTGGAACCTAGCTATGGGAATTCACTTTTTCACTTCACTGGGCATTAATAATAAATAATCCTGGCTAGCTTATATATATATATATAAAATAATTTATAATAATTTGAGGCTGTGATATATATATATATATATATTTATATATATCACCCTTTGGTATATTTATTATATTACCTCTCCAGAGAATCGATGTCGTGACCAATGAATGACCAATGTACTTCTTGGGGGTTCCGTGAATCCTTATGGGTTGACGATGGGTTCCTCGTCTTTGGGGAATCCTTCTATGTGAGATGTCTGGTAGCTGGAAGATCCTTAATCGCTCTCGTAGTCGTTCAAGTTCCTCCAAGCGTTCCTCCAGATGCTCCTCCGGATATTTCCCTCTTTTCGACAAAACAGACGCGGCTCTCTCTCTCTTATTGGATCGAAATCCTGGATGACATAGATTCGACGGAATCTAGGGCATCTATTTTATTGCGTCTTTTTGTCTCGGGAATCCTTGCGGCTTGCGGCGGGGTCTTCTGAGATGAATTCTTTTGGGTCGAGAGAGAGATTTTTAATTTTTCTTTTTGCAAATTTGACGTTTGCACTTCGCCGGGATTTTTAAGTGTAATCCTTTTGGCGGGATTTCCTGCTTCGCTATCTTCAGAACTTTAGCACTTCTTAGCTTCTTGTAAGCTATTTTCTTCGGTTTCCTCTTCTTTCTTCTTTCTTCTGCCAAATTTTCTAGGCAATTTTGTATCAATTTTGCTTTTCACAAGTCACTATCTGTGAAGTCTTCAATTTCTGGCTATTTTAAATCTTCAAA
Organism: Armadillidium nasatum; assembly: GCA_009176605.1. Taxonomy (NCBI): domain Eukaryota; kingdom Metazoa; phylum Arthropoda; class Malacostraca; order Isopoda; family Armadillidiidae; genus Armadillidium; species Armadillidium nasatum. The sequence continues at coordinate 8,196 of SEYY01006854.1, read as the reverse complement.
AAGTCCCTGTTCTTGAAAAAGTCCCTATGGAGGGCGCCATTTGCTATCGCGCAGCCTTCCCCCTGTGTGTTACACCTAGGCTTTTTAGACCTAGCTTTCCTACTCAGTTCAACTTCTAAGTCGGGACGTACAAAATTACCTCTGTGGATTTTTGTGAAGAATAGTTATCCTAACGGAACACGGGTGTGTGTATGGAAGACTTATGTGACTTAGCGGTAACACCACAGGCGGCGCGATAATTGTTGAGTAATCAAGACAAAAGATACGTCCTTCTTTTGTCCCCAATTTAGTTGACCACAGGGTTTGGATTCTGTCTTCTTTGTGGGTTGATAGGTATAATGGACAAATAAAATCTTCGAAATATATTTATTGTTTATTTTATTTTAATTTTATTATTGTATGCGAACCCACTTTCCTGGCTAAGGTTTTATATTAATAATTCATAAGAATCAAAATTAAATCAAATCAAAATACAAAAACTCAGACAGAAAATCAGAAAAGAACAAAAAGAACCGCGTCTGTTCTGTCTAATTATTTGCTGAAAAAGACAAAGAAACATTGTATATATATATCTATATATATATATATATATATATATATATATATATATATATATATATATATATATATATATATATATATATATATATATATATATATATATATATATATATATATATATATATATATATATATATATATATATATATATATATATATATTGAGAATTTTCTATGTTTTCGTATTCTCGATTTTAAGTTGATTGTTCAACTTATAAATCTACTTTAAAGAGTTGTAAACTGAAATTACATTAATATTATAAAAGTTTCTAGATCGGTTGCTTTTGAAGAAAGCAGCCGGTTGTTTTTCATATCACTTTAGTGCGACTATGATAGCACAGTATCATATTGTCTAATGTGGGCTCAAGGCGTGATCACCCTTTTATATGTCGGCCCCCATTGACGTCACTGGGCGTTGGTAGCGCACTGCTGGGCGGAAAGCCATCCTGTTTCTATTGCACAAGGCAAGCGAAACTTTCTTGTAAACAACTTCATAATATGATATTAATAATAATAATAATAGTCTTGGTAGTTACGATTACTGTTATAACTATTTCACTTCATGAATAATAATAATGATAATAATAATAATTAAAAATAAAAAAAAAAAAAAAAAAAAACAATAATAATAATAATAATAATAATAATAAGTTATAACAAAATATTATTATTATTTTTCTTTGCACTATGTTTAATTCTTATAACGACACTTTCTTCGTGACTACCAGCTATACGAAGTATTTAACTATGATTGTTTGTTTATGCACTAGTCTCTAATATTAACAAAAGATTGTTATATTGGCTATTATATTGAGTTTCAGTTTACCAGCTTTCATCTATATATAAAGTAATACATGTGTGTGTGTATGCCACTTTATAGAATGCCTCCTCCCTCGTAAAAGAAATGCGGAGCATTCGTGGTATAACGAAAACATATAATTTGACAGTAATGACATCAAAATTGGTACAAAACAAAATCAAAAAAAAATTGAAAATTAACGCAAAAAAATGTTAAATATCCTGACATTCCTAACAAATACATACTGAGTGGTGTTCGCAAGAGCAATACAAACAAAATCATAAAAAAAAATTACATAGTTTATCATATCAATAATGGAAATACCAAAATAATAAGTAATGTAAAACAAAGCAAAAAAAATAAAAACATAAATCAAAACATGTAAAATCTACGTTAAACAAATAAGTGAAACCATTTCTTTTGTTGGTTCACAATCAAAATCAAAATAATATAGATAAAAGAAATAAAAATTTTACAAACAGAATATAATAATAATAATAATAATAATAATAACAATATAAACATTGTACATGTGTTTATATTATTTATTTATTATATATTATATTTATTTATATTTATATTATATATTTTATTATATAATATTAACAGAAAATCTATATTATATTTATGTACTTATAACAGGTAGACAATTATGTGTCTATTATATCTAAAGAAATTCCAAAGCAAGCTATTCATGTATACATTTATAAATAAATGCATAAATGACATCATTATTCCAAAATTAGAATCAATATGGATAAATATGCACAGGGACTATACGTCACCTAAATAATATTTAAATTTATATATACATAATCTGAATCATCAGCTGGTCAGCTGTGTGTGTGTGCGTAAAATATATCGCACATGCCATAAATATACACGCAAAGAAATCATATGTTTAATATATAATCAATATCCGGTATCATTCAGTTATTCGCTTTCACTCTTTGTATTATTCTCGTCATTCAAAAAAAAATAATATTATAATAATAATAATAATAATAAAGTAATAATAATAATAATAATAATAATAATAATAATAATAATATTATAATAATTAATAATTTATAATATATAATGATAATAATAATATAATAATATAATAATAATAATAATATATATATAATATATATATATATATATATATATATATATATATATATATATATATATATATATATATATAATATATATATATATATATATATATATATATATATATAATATAATATATAACATATCAAATATTGCATATATTCTTCATACATACATGTACACCAAATCTTCATTGCACATCATCATTAAATTGGGACATTAAAACATTAAAAGCGATCATAATCAATTATATTACGTATTGAAATGAAACAAAATCAACAAAATGGAATGTATCTTAATATTTCTATTCTTTGGTATGTGAGTTTGTGTGTGACTGTGTCATGCATTAAATTACGTAAGTGATGATAATAAAATTGTCTGTATGTGTCTGTAATGTGAGTGTGTCTAAAATGTAGACTGTTAGTCATAATGATAGCTTAGGTATTCCCCTAAAAGTCATTCATTCAGCGGCGGATGTAGATAAAAGAAATATTTGAACTTGAATTTTGTCATAATTCAGAACGAAAGTAAGAATAAGAAAATAACGATAATTATATATAGTATATATATTTCTGATAATAATAATAATAATAAATGAAAATTAATGAAATATACTGATATTTATATCAAAATGTAGGTGAAAGTGTTTCTGAAAACATTATCGTGTTCAAAATAAGAACTGATTAATCATTTAAAAGTTATTGATGAAAATGTAAAATTAATTTTATAATTAATTTTATCCCTACAAGTATGAGATTAATTATCTATTTATCTGTTTGTCTCAATACAGCTATTCCCATATGCATTCACCTGTCACATGTGGTCCTCATACACAAGTTTATTCCTATTTTATCTCTCCTTCCATTATCATATCTTTCAATCTTTCACTCGTTACATATGTTTGCAACAGGGCATACATCCTCGCGAACCTACGTTTCCATACCTCGTTTTGTTTCCTTTTCTCAAGGATCTCCTTTTCTAACTGAGTAATGGTTATACCTGCTTGGTGTATTATCCGATTCTTACAGTCTAATAACCCTATTAAATTCCGTTTTACTTCTTCTATTTTACTTCTCTTAATTGCTAATTCTGGGTCTTCTGGTTCCTCTACTGATCTTAATCTTTTTAATCTATCTTTATTACTACTACTATTTCTACTATTACTACTAGACTCATCAGTGTTATTTTTATTTATATGAACAGTACCTCTTTTCCTTCTGACTATATTTACTTCTTTTGTATCGGTGGAATGAGGGTCAGTTCCACTTCCTGGCACTTTAACTAATGTTCTTCTTATTCTGGGTATTTTATATGTTGGAGGCATCTGTTATTGGGAAAAGAATACGAGGTGTGGTTATCGTTCCGGCTCTGGGGTACTAGATAACTTCCTCATCAAATGAGGGCTGCTTAATGTAGGGCTGTGTTGTATAGCTTCGCTAATTCTATTATTCAACTCAATATTCCTTGCTACAGGCATAGGAGTATCGTCAATACATTCATTCATGTCATTCAGCTCTACATTCCTCATAGACAGATAGTCTGCCTCATCTTTATCATCCTTTCTTTCTGCTGTTTTATTCATACTCAGTACGCTCCTAATTCTTTTATTACTGATTCTTGCCATATTCCTCATTGTCCTTGGCACATCTTTCGTTCTTCGAGGTACCGGTTTAGGGGTCCCTCTATCAACTCTATCAGGCACTTCATATGTTACGTTAAAGGTTCGTACGACACTCTTCAATCTCTTATATCTTTTATACATACATACTGCAACTAAAATGCCTAATGCTATGAAAAGAATGGTAGAAAATCCTATCGTTATAGTTGAAGATGGTAGGTAGTTTAATGAGTGTTGGTGTGTCATTAGTGTTTCATTTATGTGATCTAACGCACTGTTCCAAACTACGCCTGTTAGTTTTGGGTGTGCTGAGTTGTCGATTATCTTCTTTATTATGTGGTTATCTATATTTAAATCTAGATTAAGGTCTCTTTGATCTATGATGCTTAATGACAGTGTTGAGTTGTATTTTATGTGTGTTGGATTCATGAATGTGTGATCATTTGTCCTCATGGTACACCGAGGTTTTAATATGTATATGTCTTTCAATAATATCTCCTTGGGCTGTTGATGGCCGCAATGTAATATACCCTTTTTAGGTATATTCACAGAGATAAACATGTGTGATTGGACAATTGCCGTGGTGATCTTATCAGAGATTGTCTTTTCAAATTCACACAATCTGTGGAGTTCGTTGAAAGAACCGTTTGTGTATAAGATGATTATGCAGTCCGGTACATCAAAAGTATACAAAGGACTGGTTAGAGGACAAGCATGAGTGTTCTGCACAGTTTTACATAATTGAAATTCATTATAGTTAGAGTGGGTGTATAAAAACTTATTTTTATTAATAAAATAAATGTTTTCATCAGGTACTAGTGTTACTCTATAGGAACTGTCTGTGTTTATATGTGTGGGGAATGGATGTATTTCTAATGTCGTAAACACCTCTCCATTGGTTAATGGAATGAAAGTTACGAGTGAATATGTATGATCTAAATCTAAGTATGACCAAGTTAGTTTCATAAAGGTCACTGGATCTGTGGCTATATCTACAAATGCGTGCAGTTGTAAAGCGGCTTTAGCTTCTTTAATTATAGGGGATAAGTCATTGATCTTGTATGCATCGAATGGAGTTCTAAACGATGTTGCTCCTTCTATTCACTCGATATACATGTGCTCTGATCTGATTTATGGTTCTCAGATATGTCGATACCATGGAAATGAATTCATTAATTACCAAGTTGTATTCAATTGATTGGACGTTCCTGTCCAATATGCCTTCCTGGTGAATGATGTTCCTCACCTGGTCAAATAGGGTGTTCACCCCGGACACGGTATCCTTAAGTTGGTCTCGCAATTGCACTATCGCTTTGTCGTACCCTTCATCCTTCTCTGACAATATTTGTATTTCTCGGCGTAGATGTTTTACGTCGCTATCGACTGCTGTTCCAAATATTGCCTGAAATATCTTCCCTGCTCCATCGATTAGTCCTCGTTTCTTTCTAATCGACTGTCGGCGGTACGATAGTATCCATGGATCTTCTATGAGTTTTTCTATTTCAGCCATGAGCATATATCCATGTCGGATATTGATAGTATCGGATTTCTTTAATTGAGGTGACTTGGGCTCAGCTTGTACTCGTCCCTTAAGCGTTTCCTCGTATCCTGGGTATCCCGGTAGAAGTGGATATCCTGACTTTGCTTCACGTGGGGGTTGCTTGAAATTTATTCTCTTCAATATGGCCCTTCTTCGCCTTTTGCCTCTGTTTTCTCCGGCTATGAGCTTTTGTTGTATGTTCCGGAGCTCCGATCTCAGCTGCTGGAGGTTTATGTAGATGGCTTCAGAACTTCTTAGATCCAATTTCAGGTCTATGTATCCATTAACAAACTTCGTTTGTCCGACCTGGTTAAAGATGGTCCCGGGGACGATCTTCACCTTTTCAGCTCCGTCACCTGTGCTCCCTTCATTTGCACACGCATATGCGAACAACATTGCCACTGTTTTGAGGTACGTCTCCCACATCTGTAGGACAAAACATTCCGAATTGGGTAGTGTTCCTCATCGTCACTCTTCACTTAAGTTTATATGGTTTATCTTTAAACTATAGTTTATTGTAATTTACGACGTTAAAGCTGTACCCTCACACTTCAGTATATATGTATATTATAAATAAAGTAATAAATGGTGATACTGTGGAATTGGTTTCTATATACAGTTAATCACTTTTATATTTACACATTGTGCTCGAGATCGTTCGAACTGTATGCTTATATTGTCGGCTTCGAGCGTTTCGTTATTTGGTACCTATATTAGGTAGGGTATATTATACTTATTTGAGTCGTTACTCATAATGGTAAGATTAATCATTTTATTTACTAAAATTATACTTCCATTTTTAAGACATTCGTTCCTGGTCTTCTATACATTTTTCTATATCTTTACAATTTCTATTTGCTTGCATGCACCCTAATGATTATCTATTAACCTTGGTCTCACTTGTATCAATTCACTATCTTTCACTTCATATACATGTAATTGCTAATCTTTGGATCTCCCTACAGTAGTCATATCTATGCCCATGTAGGCCTACCTATTTATATTCACATGATTCCTACTCTATTCTCCTCTACCTCATATGCTATCGTATGTCGTTGCATTTACATCTTCTTTGCTACTGTCATTCATTCATAATGCACTGGCCTATCACTACTTATGTATCTGTCTAGTCACTCCCTAAAATTCCTTATTCCTTTTACCTGGCAATCCTACTAATTCCTCTAAATTCTAAAATTAGACTACTCAAATCACAATTACTATGATTTTTCTAAGTCTCTCCTCCCATATATATATATATATATATATATATATATATATATATATATATATATATATATATATATATATATATATATATATAAACAATTGCATTACATTCGTTCTCACAATTGTTTACACAGGTTAGGAATATCTTTCTCACACATGGCCTGAGATTATTTAATCATTCAGTGTTTATGCGATATATATATATATATATATATATATATATATATACACATATATATAATATATATATATTATAATATAATATTATTAAAATCCCTATCAATAAATCGATAATATATAAATTATAAATTATAAATCGATGTCACGCATACATATGTGTGACAGGTTATACTCTGCACTTGTGTCTACTCGCTAAGGGTTGCCATGCTCCCCTCTATCTCATTCCTGTTTGAATGACTCCTTTTCGATTCTCTTCTCTCCTATTTTCTTTCGTACATATTTTCGATGCATGCATTGTATGTTGGTTACATGCATGTGTGTGTTCTGGATGGAACTTGCTTTTGCTTTCGTGTGTCCATAAATGTCTGCCAGCGTCTCTCCATTACCTGGTTTCACCTTCTTCTCTTTTATTTTTGATATTATTATATAATATAATATGAATGTTAATATTACCTGCTCTCTCTATTTCAGACAACACACTCTCCTCACTTCCATCCATCTTCATGTCACCTTTGGCTTCCGTAACCATCAGCTGATTTTCGCAGAGAGTCTTTCCTTTTCCATTACCTAAAGTAACTTCAAACAAGTTCCTACATTCCTGCTGGAATCTCTCGGTTTTCGGCTATGGTTGCGGTGTAGCTGGGAAGTTCTTTTTCCACTAAGTTTTGCGTCATAATTCAATTGTAGGATAAGGTCTGGATCGGTTATTTTCTTTTCATTTTCTGAGCTTAATGATAACTCATTACTAGTCGTTTTCTGAGTTCAACGATAACTCATTACAGTCGTTTTCTGAGTTCAACGATAACTCATTACAGTTCGTTTTCTGAGTTAACGATAACTCACTACCGTCGTTTTCTGAGTTTAACGATAACTCTCTATCTTCGTTTTCTGAGTTCAACGATAACTCACATAATCGTTTTCTGAGTGTAACGATAACTCATTAATTTTGTCACGTGTCACCCCCTTGGGTTTTACACACGGGTTAATTGTCTTTTTATCACGTGTTGCTTGTGTGAACTACATCAAGCTCCGGACACGGGTTACAATCCTTTTTGTCACGTGTTGCATCTCTGGGATGGACTTAGACACGGGTGATAATCCTTTTTGTCACGTGTTGCATCTCTGGGATGACTTAGACACGGGTGATAATCCTTTTTGTCACGTGTTGCATCTC
>SEYY01006853.1:0-2500 GCA_009176605.1 Armadillidium nasatum | reverse complement strand
AATGACTAAATGTTTTAACTTTTAAATGACTAACCAATTTCTGTCCACATAATTTTATTTTTTCGTCAATTTTAAGAGATTCATTTTAAGAAATCCCACGATTTCATCACCGGCCTTTCCTGTGTGTTGTAATCTGTTTATCAGTATAGTAGTTTGGTCTGGTTTGGTCTTTTGACAGACGTTCTGTATTACTTTGTCAGGTAAAATGAGAAGGGCCTTGAATTGCCTAATTACCAACCCCTTGTTTTTCTGTATTACGTAAAACTCCTTGATTTTCAAGAAACTGGACACACACTCTCACACACACACACACACACACATACACATAACAGTAATAATATTATATTTATATATATATATATATATATATATATATATATATATATATATATATATATATATATATATATATATATATTAGTGTGTGTGTGTGTGTGTGTGTGTGTATATATATATATATGTACTGTAGAACAATGAATATAAAAAGACTATGAAAAACACAATAAACCATAAAAGGCAAGAATTGAACTCTCCGAAGGTGAATAAAATACACATGGAAGAACTTTGCAAAATGCCATGGGTTATGATTGGCCGATCTCTCAGCATATCTCTCCTTCTCAAAACACTCTACTTAGACACGGTACATTTTGCCTCATTTGTTTTTTACCTTTCATGTATGTGTTGCTGTGGTTGTTTATATAAAATATATACGTGCATGTGTATGTACGTGTATGAATATACATATGACTTACATAACCTCTTATTTAAGATAAGTTTGATATATACATGAATGAGTTTGTGTTTTTTAAAATACACAACCATTCTATTTACAAATCTCAAATAGCCTATTATATATATATATATATATATCAAATTGATAATGTATAATTATAATAATATATATATTATTTAATAAAAAAAAATAATATAAATGTAAAAATTAAAATTAATAATTATTATATATTATATATATATATATATAGATATATTATATATATATAGTATAAATACTATATATATATATATTCTTATATATATAATATATATATATATAGATATTAGCAGATTTCATCACTCATTTAACTTTGAAAATCTTAAAAGGAAAGATGATAAGACCTGTTTAACTTGTCATAACAAAGTTTTCAGAGCCCAAAAAGGGGTCTTACCCACTTCTCAAACGAAATAGGGGTGATCATCACCTCATGGGGGTTTAAACACACCACATAGTTAAGCTGTAAGTTTGATGGTTTTCAATGGCTCTATGTTGTTTCCTTCCTTCAAATGAGTTTGATGTTAAATTTTGCATGTATTATCCTGATGTGCGAAAGCTATTTTGATTATTGTTGGGAGGTTAATGAGGTCATATGAGGTCAATCCCAATCCTAAAATCCAGTCCTAATTCCAATCTCTAAACTCAATATCACATTTTTAGCCTTGATATCTCAATCCCAGTCCCAATACCAATCCCAGTTTTAGACTTGACATCTCAATCCCAGTCCCAATCTCAAAATCCAATTCTAATCCCAATCTAAAAACCCAATCCCACAGTTTTTGCCTTGATATCTCAATCTCAATCTCAATCCCAGTCACAAAATCTAATCTTAATTCTTATCTCAAAACCCAATCCCACATTTTTAGCTTTGATACCTCAATCTCAATTCCAATCAGAATTTCAAAATCCAATCCTAATCCCAGTCTCAAAACCCAGTCCCACATTTTTAACCTTGATATCTCAATCCCAATCCTAATCCCAATCTATAAACCCAATCCCAAATTTTTAGCCTTGATATCTCAATATGTGGTGTGACGTTCTCTTCGACTTTTCAGATCTTTCTATCACACTCAGGGACTCGATCCTTTATTAGGAACTTAGGATGAAACTACCTAAGAAATTCCCCCCTTGAAATAGGCCAATGCCCATGATTGTTGGACTAAAAAAAAAAAAAAAACGTTACAGAGAAATCGGAATTTCCCACAATAAAAATTTTTCCCTAGTGGAAATTTGACTGATTTGGAAAATGGAAATTCATGGAAAATTCATTTAGTATTAAATTTTTTATCTTTTTTTCGAATTTTCGCCTTGATATTTGAATTTCTCACATTTTATTCGTAATTTTACATCCGTGAATATCTAAAAATCATGTAAAGTTGCAGAAATAAATTTTTTGGCCTCTTTAGTATGTTAATTTTGGAGCAGTGGTGTGAAGCTACAAAAAATTTTAAATCTCAATTCTTTTTCGTATTAAACTGTATACACTCTATAAAATACGTTTGCTTCTGCTAAATATCCAACTCCTTTCTGGCTCCGACTACGAATCCGGCTTCACTCTAAGCCCATCCATTCATTACTCTATATATACATATATTATTATATTATTCTATAATATATTTATAATATATATATATATAATATATTATTATATATATAGATTATATTAAAGTGAGCAGTTCATTTTCTGGAGATTTATTTTCGAAATCATTTATTTAATATGATTTATTG
>SEYY01006852.1:35000-37298 GCA_009176605.1 Armadillidium nasatum | reverse complement strand
AAAATCCATAAGCCCAATATCCCCCTCCGACCAATTCTCTCTTCAATTAATACCCCCTATAAACTCTCCAAATTTCTTGTACCACATTTATCTCCCCTCACCACTAATCAATATACTCTTTCTGACTCTTTCTCATTTGCCAGTTATATACAATCTATCCACCACTCTAACTGTTTCATGACAAGCTTTGACGTTAACAATTTATTTACTAATATTCCGGTATCTGAAACATGCGATATCATTCTTTCTTCAAATATTCACCTAAATCTTAATTTACCTCTTCCAGACTTCAAACAACTCCTCTCCTTTACAGTTAACAATTCCATATTCTCCTTTAACAACAAGTATTATAACCAGGTCGACGGCATGCCAATGGGCTCTCCTCTAGGCCCTACATTTGCAAATATTTTCTTATGTTTCCATGAAGATAATTGGATTGATCAATGTCCTGTCTCCTTCAGACCATTAGTTTACAAACGATACATAGATGATTGTTTTTTACTTTTCCGTACCAAAACTCAATCTGATCTTTTCTTTGACTATCTTAACCAGCAACATCCTAATATACAATTCACTCGTCAGGATCAGATTAATAATTCCCTTCCCTTTCTTGATGTTTTAGTTTCTCATACTCATTCCGGTTTTTCAACTTCAGTTTACCGCAAACCTTCTTCTTCTCTCCTAGGCTTTAATTATCTAAGTTCCACTTCTTACACTGTCAAATCCTCCACTATTCTTTCTTATTTACACCGTGCTTACCGCATCAGTTCCTCATGGTGGTTATTTCATTGAACTTACTCATCTCAAAAAATTCTTCTCATTCAACTTTTTTCCATCCACATTCATTGAATCTTCCATTCACAATTTCATATCTAATATCTTCCGCCCTAAACTTTCCATCCCAACTGTTCCCAAACTTGACATTTATATTAAAATCCCATATCTTGGACCTATCTCCTATACTTTAAAGAAATCCGACTTCTCTACTTCGCCACTTCCCTCAACTAAATCTCATCTCATAGGCATCAACTCTTTCTCTATTATCCTTTTCGTACAAAGACAAACTCCCCCTGATGCTCAGATCATCCGTGGTTTACATTTTTCAGTGCGCAGGATGCAACTCCTGCTACGTAGGCCAAACTGGCCTACAATTAAAACTACGCATCTTCAAGCATCTCGGCATGTCATTCCGTACTAATCTTCCCATTTCCACTCCAGAACACTCTCCCATACGCAACCACGCCATGTCTCCTAACCATCCACTCGCACATCTGATTTCAGCATTTTATCCTCTCAACTGATTCTGATAGAAAAATTCTGGAATCCCTCTATATTAAACGTCTCAACCCAACTAAATTCAGCAACCTTGTCCGTCCCCCTTCTAATCTATTGACCTTTCTCCTGCAATATGTGCATGTATATGCTCATGCATATATTAAAACTTATTTCAAATATTATGCTTCCTATATTTTTTTTTTTTTTTTTTTTCTCGCCTACAACCAACTAACTTAATATTAAAAAACACCGATTCCATTCATTTTTTTTATTTGTAATTTATAACTTGTGTTTGTAACTTTGCTCTATTTATCATTTATTCTTAAATTTATTTTATTTTTGTCATACATATTGTGATTTATTATTAATTTCTTTGTGATTTTCTTACAGAAATATTGAAAATGGATTTATAATAATCCGAAACGTCTATTTATTTATCATGATTATTAAAGTTTATAATTTTATGCATTATGTTGCTACCTACGTTATTAGCATTATTCTTCATAATATATATATATATATATATATATATATATATATATATATATATATATATATATATATATATATATATATATATATATATATATATATATATATATATATATATATAAGCAGTTGCGGGCCGATATTGCGAATCATTGGTAAGGCCCCAGATGAGCTCCCTGGAACGGAGTCCCAGGGTACTCACGCCCCTTTGGCGTAGCCTCAGGGTATTTTACTTTAAAAAAATCTTGAATAAAAGTAAACTGATAATTTCTGAATAAGATATTTTTCCTTGACTGAAGTTTATTTCACATTTTAAAGTTATATTATTATTATTATTATTATTATTATTATTATTATTTATTATTATTATTATTATTATTATTATTATTATTTTTATTATTATTATTATTATTATTATTATTTTTATAATTATTATTATTTTCATTTTATTATTATTATTATTATTATTATTATTATTATTATTATTATTATTATTATTATACCCAACCTTTATTTAAGAAACTTAAAATCTTA
>SEYY01006852.1:12500-25000 GCA_009176605.1 Armadillidium nasatum | reverse complement strand
AAGTTTCTATAAATGTCCGATAAGGGTAATTTGCAGCAGAGGACCCTAGAGATACTTCGTTTAAAAAAACTTCAAGTTGATTGAAACAGCTGTATAAAAAATTCGAGGTGGGATACACAATGTGATCATTATCCGAAAGATCTGATCCATCTTCGTTTACTAATTTCACTTTTAAATATAGGAAAATATTACTGGGATCCAGGTAATGTTCAGAATTACCGGGGATGTGAAACTCTACAGGGACGTCAGCATTTGTAACAGAATTCACAGGGTTAATACTTATAAAATTAGACTCAAGAATACTGGTCTGAGTAGGGAGCACTGTAAATAGATCTAATTCAGATTTACAGCAATCGATGCTAGAGGGGTGGAGGAAATGCATGTTAGCGGTGTTAAGGGTCGACTATTAATGAACATTTTTTACAAATGTAGCTCTATATTAAGGTAGACAGTTGCCATATTTTACATTTCAAATATATCTTTTATTTTTCTATTACACGCTTTCTTTTTTGGTTTACTTGTTTTCCTTTTCTTCTTTTTCTTTATTTTTTCTTTTTTTACCTACCCTCTGACTCTTGTTAAGTCTCTTTGTTTTTTTACGCATACCCCTACGTCTAATGCCTTCACCAGTCATTTTACGCGTCTTATTTTACGTTTGATATCGTCGAGCATTTCATCTGATGTTTCAGCTAAACGTCTTTTTAAGGCATTACGCGGCTCTGCCCCTGCCATGACATCTTGAAATGTACGAAGCCCTGTTCTAGCCGCTTTTCCGGTTAAATATCTTCCTCCTGATTTAAATAAAGGTATGGCACGTCGCATTAATGATGTAAAGAAACCCCCTAGTCCATAACCCCTCTGTGTTCTCGATCCTCTAAAAATATGTCGTTCCATTATTAAGACTTCTTTCTTCTTATGTGTAGTTTACACAACGCTGTCCCGTTAGTGAATGGGTAAGCTTTGCCTTCAACGTCTCTTATATATACACGAATTGACCCAAACTGAGATTTACTCATTGGTAAATAGTGTACACTGGGAAATGATACAAATTTCTGACCAGGAGGGAAATGAATAACTCTTCAAAGAGGGGTGCTTTTGTATTCCCGACGTATTGGTGTTCAACAATATCAGAATATACATATGCTGCACCAGGCGTCTCAAAGAAATCTGACGAGGTACATAGAAGTTGTATAGAGTCTTTAGCTTCAGCCTTTGCGTCGCTGTGTTCGAGATACTCTTTAACAGCAGGGCTATATCTCGTATATGTCTGTAGTGTAGAGCTGATTGACGGATCTATTTGCTTTACATCTTCTAAAGATATATCAGGGATATAAATGCAATGACGCATCCAATGGGAACGATGGAAACTGAATGGTTGGCATGATTGATTTTAAAGTTACGATTTCATAATTTACGTTAGGTACTTTTTTAACATGAAAATACAAATCAGTACACATTCGGCTTGATAAAAATTTAGTGTTAAAATGTCCAAACAAGTCATCGAGAGAATTGTATTTTCCTCTGTCCACCGAAAACGCTTCCCAATAGAAATTAATATCCCCTCGACTCGCCACACCTAAACCCCCAACGTTCTTGATATTCAAACCTTCTTTAACAAATTTAGTGTTTCTAGAAATTATGAATGCTGAGTACTCTGAAGTTACATTTTCAACATCCTACATCTAAAATCATTTCGCATATCCCTACTTCATACCTCTCCCTTTCAAGCTGAACATTCTGCAGCAATTCAGTAGTAAAGTCTGATATCTTATTGTCAGGATGTAAGTCCATAGAAGCTGAGGACGGTAGCGTTAGGTAAAAGTGATCTTCACTCTCCATGATGAAAGTTAAGAATGTTAAATTTTTTTAACATCACTCGCTTTTATATAACTGTTAAACTTATCAGGATACCCTATCCATTTCACAAGATACTGTTTATTTTTTCCTTTACCTTTAAAGCCTAATATTTTTTCAATTTTATATAAATTACTCTTGTCATCAAACCTAATTTTTTGTACTTCTTGTTTATAAAACCCTCCTTTTATTTGTTCACCATCTAGATCCTTTAGGTAATATAATTTTAACCCATCTCTGGGAAACTCTCTAATAGAATCTATTTTAAAAACTTCTTTTGACCATCCTGCTTCATACCCCTTCCTGAAATTACCTGCAGTTCTTGATACTCTTACATAGTCATCAACTTTAATACCTGTATTGTCTTTTATTTTACGGACATCCCGTTGATCAGGTGAAGGTTTTGTTTTAATCATCTCTAAAGGTGTTTTCTTAATTGTTCTATGATACGATCTATTGTAAGAGTAGGCCAAGTCTTGTAAAATATCAATATATTTAAACGTGTTCATCTTAGTAAAATATCTATGCATCCTTTCCTTTATAGTTCTTTGCACGCGTTCTACTATAGCCGCTTTATTAGGAGAAAAAGTGTTATAGTACCCCATGTCATAATCAGACACAAGCTCTTGAAACTCGGGCCCGAGAAACTCTGTACCTTCGATCAGAATGTATGATAGAATGGACGTCTGTTAGTCTCTTTTATAATATCTCTTACTGCTTCAGCTACAGTCTTTGATTTTTTATCTTTTAATGCTTTCATGAATAAGAATCGGGAAAAAACATCGATTACGAACAATATATATTGGAAACCATCATTATATACTTTATATTTATTCATATCTGTTAAATCTATTTGCCAAATATTATCAACATGGTAGGCTAGAGTTTTCCGTGTTTTAAATTTTTTACGTACTGGTTTATGCAAAGTAAATGCTTCTTCACCTTCTAAGTAATATTTTAATTCTTTTTTATCAACGCCTGGAAACCGGTGAGGCAAATTTAGAAAAACCTCCATAACTATAGGGCTCTCTAACATTAAAATAGAATTTATCAACTGCTTCTTTTGCTTCCATATTGAGTAATGACCAGAAATATTAATAACATATATATATATATATATATATATATATATATATATATATATATATATATATATATATATATATATATATATATATATATATATATATATATATATATATATACATATATATATATATATATATATATATATATATATATATATATATATATATATATATATATATATATATATATATATATAATATATAATTTTATTATTTAAAATACATTATAAATCAAAATAATTTTATTATTACTTAAAATACATTTTATATTTACATACTGGAAACATAATTACATGTATAGATTGAAAATTCACATATTATAAACAATTTTAAATATATATATATAATATATATATATATATATATATATATATATATATATATATATATATATATATATATATATATATATATATATATTATATAATATATATATTATTGAATATAAATTTATCACATATATTTTACAAATATTGAAATATATTTTTTTAACACAGCATTATTTTTAACACCACATTATTTTTTAAAAACACAGTTATTTTCTTAAGACACTTTAACATGTATAAGGTTCTTCTATAGGCCTAAGTAAAAATTCAGTGCATGTGATATACTGTTCTAAACTGATAAGCCTTCGGTAGTTATATAGGTATAAATGTCTCTAGGTGAGAAGGCTAAGTCATCTTCGCTGTAATTTTCAGTCTTTATTCGCTCATTCCAAAGCCGTGTAAAACTTTCAACGTCTACCACAGACATCACAGGGGCACACTGGGCGTCGAAGGAATAGTTTTCAGTGTATACTTTATACATAACACCATGAGCCATGTTGATAATAGTATCTAACTTGTCCACGTCGTCTAACCGTTTTGTAATTTCTTCATTCAATTTCATGAATGATGTAATTTTATCCGGACCAGCTATAAAGAATCCTATTCCTGACGGTCTAAATATGCCTTCAGGTTTCGGTCTCCACCAATTTCGTACATCTACAGAAGGGATATTATTATGTAGACCTAAAACGAGTGTAAGGCGACTGGTATCCTTCAGTCCACCACCAGAGATTATTATGCCTTCTTCATTGGTAACACTATTAAGGGTATATTTCTCGTTTATCCAGTTATCCACTTCATTAAATATTCTTTTTAAATCTGTAGCTGACATGAATAGAGGCCGATTTCCATCACTGCTAGAGGAAGAGCATGAAAAATATTGCTCACTATTAGGTTTTCGTCTAAACATTAAAGTTAATAGACTTTTATCAGGGTGAGACACTTTCCATGATGTAAAATCGGAAATAAATTTGTATTTAAGTGTAGATAAACCTGTTTACGGTTCAACGACTATTGCACAACTGATGAAATCTTTTACTGCTCGGAGAGAGGAAGACAAAATAAGCCTAAATAAGCCTAACCGCCAGGTGTTTGCCCTGAGGCTAATCAGGTGTTCAACCTTTTTTAGGCCTAAGTTAAGCCTAACGCGCAGGTGTTCTTATCCATTAATCATTCTTGACAGCTAGATGTTTACCTTAAGGTATTCAATCGACTTATTTTAGGCCTAAGTTAAGCCTAACGCTCAGGTATTTACCTTGAGGCTAATCAGGTGTTTATCCTTTTATTAGGGTTATGGTAAGCCTAACGCTCAAGTATTTGTATCTGTTAACCGTTTCTTTATTACATTAGGCCTAAATTATCAAACCTGTTATGTTAAGCCTAATAAAAGTTACAATTTTAGCCAAATCTCTCATAACATCAGCTTGCTTTCTTAATCTTTTAACCGAGGGATACGGATTCTTTCTTACACGTGTTCTAGTTAGGCCTAACGGTGGAGTGGCTGATGACGTCATAGCTCTAGGTATGTTTGAGGCTAGAGTTTCAGGTATATCTTGTACATTCTCTAATTCTTCTAATCTATTTGTATTTAGTATTAGACTCCTTGGAAGATTAATATTTCGAAGTTTTTGTTTTATTATAGGCCAACCTGTTACTGGACTTCTACGCCAATTACGAACCAAATCAGAAATTAAGTCTATTATATTTGATCCAGGGATAGGTTTATCATCAATTATGATTTGACCTGTTTTATCCCACACTATTTGATTTTTTAAAGTATTAAATAATGCAATACCTCTATTCTTCACTGATACAGGAAGACTGTATTCTAAAATAGTTTTCAAATCTTTTTCTTCAGTGTCTTTAACTTCCTTTTCAGGTGTAGATACAGCTTCATTATCATGACCATATTTTTCTTTTAAATCTACTAATTTTTGCAGCATGTCTTGATATTTCGTTCTTTTTTCATGTATATTCATGTTAGAATTTAAAATTGTCATAAGTTCATTTTCAATACTTGTTAATTGTTCCATTTTAGGTTCGTATAATGTTATAGGTAATGGCTGCTGAATAAACCGTGGCTGACTGGTATTATTATTATTATTATTATTATTATTATTATTATTATTATTATTATTATTATTATTATTATTATTATTCATTTTCTCGTAATCTGAGTAAGGAATAACAGCTACTTTTTTCATTATTGAGAAGTTAATAGTTTAGTTAATATCGGGGTTACAATGGAAAATAATAATGGTAGAAATGCTCCACCTGTCTGTAACAGCTTCTTTTTATTTACAAAATTCTTCTTCTTATTTTTACGAATAAGTTTTTTAAGGATGTTGCTATGACGACGTAACTTCTGTTTATGAGACTTTTTTATAGGAATCACACCTTTTATAAGGTTTAAGCATATTTCACAAATGCATTTAGCAAATGTAGTGCTCCTTAGATATTTTCCTTTTTCACCTTTGCTAAGATTCTTGTAATTTTTTAATATAGGTAGAAATTTTTTCACTAGTTTAGTCATTCTGGGATATATACAGTTTCAACTTCCGTAGGTAAGATATTTGTACGCAGTAGTACCCTGAAGGTGTTTTTAGGATGAAGGTCGCACAGCAAATAACCGTGAGGCATTGAAGTCACTTCTTTATATACTTTTAGAAACTCTTTTCGTTGTAAAGGGAACATTTGTGTAGCTAGAACATTTATTTGACTAACATCTCTTCTTTGTCCAAATAATATTAAATATTGAGTATTCAATGACACGTCACGCATGTATTTATTCTGATGAAATATATTTTGAGTTATGAAGAATACTGTTATATTGAGATGATGAGAAAAAACAGTAAATGTTTCAGCTACTTGCTCATTCATTTGATGCATTAGATCGTCCTAAGATAATAATTTTATGTCCTTGCACACTCTCCAATGATTTAATGTCATATAAACCTTCATGAAACTCTATTTTAGAACGATACTCGTTAAATATAGGTTGATAAATACTGTAGCACCATATGATTTTTACAGGAGGTTGTTCGAATAGTTCTGTATATTTTAAGATTTTAAGTAAGGTGTAAGTTTTTCCGGACCCCGTAGGTCCTGCTATAAGCCCTGTAGAAGGGGATCTGAACATGAATTTTTCTAAGGTGTTCATTGCAGGGATGTTTATACGTAAATGATATGTTTCATCATTGTTATTAGTATATATATATATATATATATATATATATATATATATATATATATATATATATATATATATATATATATATATATATATATATATATATATATATATATATATATATATATATATTACTGAAAAAAATGTTAGAACTAGTTTAAATGAAAAAGGGGCGGGGCTTGGGCAAGACATCTATAAAAACAGGACTCCTCCTGTATACTCATACAGTGTGCTTCAGTCGTTTGCGGAGTTTGCACCTCTCTCTCTTTCAGTGTTCTCACCTTTTAAGGCTTGTGTTAGTGTTATTGAGTCTTATTGATCTTAAACTTGAATATTTTATAGGTAGGTTTATACTATTACTATTACTACTACTACTACTACTACTATTACTATTACTACTACAATTAAGGTAACTTGTACTAATAAATATTAATTTCTTCTTTTACAGATTTGTGTCAATATCCATAAAACAAAATGATGCACTATTTGTTTCAATTTCGATGTCGTAACGTCTCTTATGAAAATGTTTAGAGTAAGTATTTTTATAATTTTTTTAATTTTTAATATTTTTTTTTTAAATTTTTTAATTTTTTTTTTTTTTTTTAATTTAAAAAGTTTATTTTTAAAATTTTTTAATTTTTAATTTTAATTTTTTTTAAATTTTTTAATTTTATTTTGTAATTTTAAATTTTTAATTTTTATTTTTTAATTATTTTTAAAAAAAAAAAAAATTTTTTTTGTTTTAATTTTTTTTTACTTTAAAAACTTTTTTAGTTGTTTATTAATTTTTTTTGTTAAAAAGTTATTTTGTATGTTTATATTCATGAATGCTCATATTGATGATATTTTTATAGATCCAACCATTCTGTTGTGTTGCTGGTGCTTCAAGAGGCGGAAGTGGTGGTGGTGGTGCTGGAGGTAACCAGGGAGATGGAAGATCCAATGGTCAACGGATGAACTGGGGAAATGATTCTAATGGATGCACCTAGCGATGAATGCACGACCTGATACTTCTAATCACCATGCCAATGATGACACCTTAGCCTCTATGAATGATGACGGGAATATGCAATATCGACAATACAACAGCGAAGGGACTCCCATCCTTGATGATGATTCTGGGACATCATCCTCTAATTACTCCTGAAGGAAATAAACGTGGGGTAAGTGTTTTACCTTAATATAATTCATTTTATATTTTTATATTTTTGGTAAATAGATACTTGAAATTTTATTCATTAATACGAATTGTATATTCATGTTCCCTCTTCTTTTTCTCTTTTACAGAAAAAACGCCCTTATTATGCTGCTAGCCAAGATGCTGATGATGATGATTTTTCTGCTGAGTTTCTGGGCATTAAAAAAGTAGCTAGTACCCGCCGCTCAAATGTTGTGGATGTTCACAAGTACAGGATCAAGGTGGATGAAGATAAGGTTTTCAATCGAGGCCATGATTTAGAATCGGCATTCAGAGAAGTTATTCGTCGGATCCTGGACCAACTCACTGAAGACATTGACTACCATGAATACGAAGTCAGGATCTGGTTTACGTTTAATGATGGAGACAGGAACGAGTTCCATGTCAACATACCCTATCAGGAGATAGTGAATAACAATGCCATCGAGTACTTGTGCACTCGATTGGAAGCTGCTTTCCAATCAGGAGACATGGCTACATTTAGCGACTTTATTATTGAAGTTCAAGTCGCTCATAATCCATCAGGGAATGGTCCTCTAGTTCCATCGACATGTCAATTTCATTCATAAAGATGTCATCAAGAAACATCTTCTACTAAACCAGAGAAACCGTGTCCCCGATACTGTTGGATGTGGATTTAAAGCGGTCGTCACAGCTAAAAGGTTAGTAACCGAAAAACTTGATAATATTACAACCTAGAGCAAATTAAGAAAGAGGCTGAAATATTAGCTGACAAATGTGGTTTAAATTATGAAACACCTCTAGGTGCAGATAAATTTAAAATTATTGAGGAGGTTTTTAAAATGTAGGAATTTTTGTATATAGCAGCGACGGGGAGGGAGGGTTGCATGTTTATAGGCCAACGAAATCAATGATAGAGATACCCCATTATGTATTATTAGGATATGATAGGGACACTACTCATTATTACCCCATTACCAACTCTACTATTAAATTTACTTTAGGAAATGTAAATGTTAATAATATTAACAGGTCAGATCTTTTGTTCTAAATGTTATTCTTTTGTCACCAAATATGGTTTATCATCTTGAGAAAGAATGTGATTTCTATAAATGTAAGCAGTGTCTCACATATACATGTACAGGTGCAAAAGATAATGATGCTGATGAGCTTCTTCATTGTCCCTTATGTAATAGGTCCTTTTATAATGCTCAATGTTTAAAAAATCATGAAAATAGTGTATGTAAGAAAATAAGAATATGTAATATGTGTGATGAAAAGATTTTTGCTGATGCACGTGGTCAATTCAGGCATGATTGTGTAAATGTAACGATGCTTAAATGTGATGTTAAGTATAATCCTGATAATGGTGCTCATAAATGTTTTATGAAACCTTTAGAAAAGAAAAATGACAAACAATGGGAAGAAAAAGAAAGATGTGTTTACGTTTTATTATGATGTTGAAGACGTATAGACATAATGAAATAACGAAAGAGAATGGAAATACGGTTGTTGACATGATTCCTTATTTGCTTGTAAGTCAATTAGTATGTTATAAATGTTCAGATAAAGAATTTACAGATGATGATCAGTGTGAAACTTGTGGTACGAAACGTACTGAAGTGTTTTATTTGAATATGGATACTGAAACTGAGTATGAACGTTGTCCAGTAGATAAATTTCATTAACTACTTATTGCATTTTTCTGAAGCACACCCTAAAACCCAAATCATTGTAGCAGCACATAACGGAGGAAAATTCGATTCTCAATTTGTATACAGTAAATTATTAGCTAGACCAGGTGCAGACGCAATATCTAGTAATCCAGTTAAAAGGGGCACGAAAATAATTACTATGACTACCCAGCATAACATTACATTTAAAGATACCCTGTTGTACATGCCCTGTGCCTTAAAGAAGTTGCCCAAATGCATGGGTATTACAGGGGATTTGGCTAAAGGTTTCTTCCCATATAATTTTCTGAAAAAAGATACAGCTAATTATGTAGGTCGCATCCCTGCTCGTGAAATGTTTGAAATTGATAGAATGACAGATTCTGAAAAGGTAGAATTTAATGATTTTTATACTTCATTTACTCATAGAGATTATGATATTAAAGCTGAATGTACTAAATACTGTGTGCAAGATGTAGATATTCTACGAAAAGTTTTGAAAAGTTTAGAAAAATGTTTATGGATATGTTTAGGATTGATTGTCTGACTGAATGCTGTACTATAGCTTCCTTATGTTTTAGAATATTTAAAACCCATTTCATGAAACCCTAATACCATAGCTCATATTGGTCGTGAGAGTTCGAAATTTTATTCATATGAAGGTATACGTTGGCTAGTATTCATGGAGAAGTATACTGGTCAATCAATTACTCATGCCCGAAACGGAGGCGAACGCGTGTTCAAGTTACGTAATAAATGTGTGTTTCCTGACGGGTATGCTGAAGTCCCTGCCAGCAGGTTACACTCCAATTAAAGGTGAAGAGTTTGTAAGGCTGAGAAATATAGAAATTGACAATGAAAGGAAGACAGCGAAATGAACAACTATGGCGTGAAATGGATGCAGCAGCAGGACCTGTACCAAAGAAAACGAATCGTCTACTTATACCATGGATGTGTCTGGCACGGTCATCAGGACTGTGAGAAAGGTAAAATTGATCATCGAGGTCTTTCGAGTCTTGACAGGTATCATACAACTAAACAGCAAGAAGCCGCATACAGAGCAGCAGGATTTGAAGTTGTTCGTGTGTGGGAATGCGAATGGCTCAAGATGAAGGATGAATGCACGGTGAAAATTCTTCAGACTGGCGAGCAGGAGCTTTTAAGAGTCTATGATAACAGGATCGGGAACGATGTATCCAATCATCGTCTTGTCATTGGTGATGCTCTATATGGTGGACGAACTGAACCTTTCGTCTACTATTACCCACCTACCAATGGCACAGCTAAAATCTATTATTTAGATTTCACATCCTTATACCCTTGGGTTCAGAAAACTCAGAAGTTCCCTACAGGCATTCCAAAGAAACTAGTTGGTGATCAGATCCCTAGCATTGACGAGTACATAAAGGATATGAATTCAAAATATTTTGGTGTTTCCTACGTACGTGTCCTTCCTCCTCAAGATTTGTACATTCCTGTTTTACCAGGCAGGTATGACGGCAAGCTCGTGTTCACATTATGTAGAACATGCGCTAAAGAATGTCAGGATGGAGTATGTACTCATACCGAGAGGCAGCGTGAAATTCTCGGTGTCTACACTTCCCCAGAATTAGAATTGGCTGTGGAGAAAGGATACAAGATTCTTCAAATCTATGAGGTTTGGGTCTTCACACCTCTGCTCACTCTGTTCATTAAATATGTCCAAGACGTTCCTGAAATGGAAAACTGAAGCTTCAGGTTTTCCTGCAGGTATTACCGACATTGATGATCCTGAATTTGATAGGTTCATTGAAGCGTTTTTCGAAAAGGAAGGTGTCAGACTTGATAAAGACCAAATTAAAAACAATCCAGGACTCCGATACATCGCTAAACTCTGTCTCAATTCCCTTTGGGGTAAAATGGCAGAACGGATCCCCAAACATAGAAGATATCATCTGCCATACTGATGCTGAAGTTTGGGAGTTATTCAAGCAGGCAGAACTTGAAGTAAGGAATATTGAAGTAGCTGGCACAAAACATATTGTCACTGTACGCAACACAGCGTATGCGGATAATTCATCTAAAGCTACAAATCTCGCAGTTGCTTCATTCACTACTGCTCATGCCAGGGTAAAACTCTATAGACTTCTGGAAGCTGTTGGTCATAGAGTACTCTATTGCGACACGGACAGTTGTGTCTTTGTGGCAAAGGAAGGCGAACATGTACCGGAGACAGGCCGATTTCTAGGCGATTTAACTGATGAGTTTGAAGCAGGATCCACAGGCGATAGTTTCGTGTGTACAGGTCCTAAATCTTATGCTGTGAGGGTAATAAAATCTAACGGGGATGTTAGTCATATTTTAAAAGCTAAAGGATTAACACTAAATAAAACAACTTCAGGGATAATTAATTTTGAAGCTATGTTAAAAATTGTTTTAGATAAAATTGATAAAGATTCTAATGAAGAGGAAAGGGAATGGGTTATGGGCGACGACCAGTATTATGAAGGGCTTAAGGATAGGGATGTGACAGCTATAGCAATAGACCAAATGAGAAACCCTCAAGGTGAACAAACTTTACATAATGTAGCACACAATAAAGATGTTTCCACTGACCCTAATGTAAATACTTCCCGTACATATTTAGAATATAAAATTAATTCAACATTATTTAAGGCCGATAAAAAAGGTGGGGTATCAATAACGAAAGGGACGAAAAAATTACGAATGACATCTACCAAACGAGCATTAATTAAAAATACTGCTCGCACCATCCCTTTTGGGTATAGAGGTCCCCTCCCTCCCCTATAATCATGTCGCTTGCTTACTTTATATCCAAAATAAATGTTACTATTTGTTTATTAAGGTTTAATTGATGTATTAATTATTATGATGCACCTAATATATATATATATATATATATATATATATATATATATATATATATATATATATATATATATATATATATATAATATATATTTAATTTATATATAATTTATTTTTATATTTTAATAT
This sequence comes from Armadillidium nasatum, assembly GCA_009176605.1. Taxonomy (NCBI): domain Eukaryota; kingdom Metazoa; phylum Arthropoda; class Malacostraca; order Isopoda; family Armadillidiidae; genus Armadillidium; species Armadillidium nasatum. The sequence goes on along the minus strand of SEYY01006852.1, from coordinate 12,713 downwards.
CATGTAATGTATTATATTAATAAAATGTTATGTAATGTATTATATTAATAATTTTGTGTAAAGTATATACTGTATATGATATTAATTAATAGAAATAAAATAAAGTTTTTTTCCTTACTCCTACAGACCCTTTTTTTTATTTGCACTTTGTTTTATTAAAAAAAATATTATAAGATGAAAATAATAAAAAGAAAAATTAAAATGAACAACTTA
>SEYY01006852.1:0-2500 GCA_009176605.1 Armadillidium nasatum | reverse complement strand
TTTTTGCTTGAATGAAATCTAGTCCACTGCAAATATTTGCTGAATCAAAAGAGAACATTATTTATGATAGGAAGGCTTTAGAAAGGCTTTAATTTCCTACTGTTTATTTACGATACATTTAACTTATTCTTTCCTGAAAGCCAAAATCCTCCTATTGCATATAATCGTCCTTAGGATTACCAATATACTATGGGATTACTTTTATTCTGTATTAGTTACACGTACAATAGTTTTTTTAATTATATTTCTAGAATTAGAGGAGTATGTTTGGAAGTTTGTAATAAATATTATTAGCATTCTTTTCTTAAGTTTTCATAAAAGACGAGGACAAAAAATTCTAACTATCCTCAAATGTTTTACAAAGTGAGTGCGTGATTTTTTAAAGGCATTATTTATTTTTTTATATATTTTTAAATAAAATTTCAGCATCTTTTTAGGGATTTTGTAACTAAATAAAAGTTTTATTTCATTATAATATGAAGAAATTATTTTCTTTTTGAAGAAATGTAAATATTTTCAACTTATTCAACAACTTTTTTCAATCAAAATAATTTTTAGGACTGAAAGAATGGATCTAAAATTCAGTCTATAAGAAATTACTTACTCAAACCTTTTTATCATTCAAACATCGATCTGTAAACTAGTATAATTTTAATGGTTCTATAAATTTGATTATAATTATAATATAATTGTAATTTTAATTATGTGTAACTTGTCGTATATTTTTAATTTTTTTTTATTTTTACTTTTTTTATTTCTTTGAAAAAAATTTTTCAAAAAAAATTTTTTCCTTTAAAAAAAAAAAAAAAAAAAAAAAAAAAAAAAAAAAAATTTACTATCGTTCCAAATTAAAAGATATTTAAAGCTTTCATATCTTAATTAAAAAGATTTTGATATGCTTATTTTCCACTCTCCCCAAAAAAAGTTTTGAATAACTTAAAATTCACTTCCAAAATTAATAACAAAAAAGGATAATTTTTTTTTCATCCAAATTTTTACTCAAATCAGTTAATTTTTATTTCTATCTTCATCTGTAGTTTTACAGGCATAAAATACGGCTTTTAGATTTATTTCAAAAGTCTTAGCCTTATTAAAAAACTATAAGTATATCAGTTAACTATATATATATATATATATATATATATATATATATATATATATATATATATATATATATATATATATATATATATATATATATATATATATATATATATATATATATATATATATATATATATATATATATATATATATATATATATATATATATATATATATAATATATATATTATATATATATAAATAATAAAATAAAATAAAAAAAAAAAAAAACAAAATTAATTATTTAGTAATTTAACAGTAAATTAACAAAGAAAACGAATTTAAATTACGAGAGATAAAAAAAAAATAAATAAATGAATAAAAAAATAAAAAAATAAAAAAAAATAAAAAAAATAAAAAAAATAAAAAAATAAAAAATTGCTATAATTAGAAGCAACGATTTTGAATTAATGTTTAAAATAATGAAAATGGCGTTTAAAAAGAGAGAATAATTTGCCTTGACTAAAATTTACTTGAACAGATCCTTAATTAAAGCAATTTACATTTTATATTTCTATTTAAATAAAGGTACACGTGCAAAACTCACACATATGTACAAATATTCTCAAACACAAGCTTGTTTACATAAAAAATTTCAGGCGGTATAATGGTATGCAGTTAGCACTGTGTTTATGTAAACCTTTTTTTTTCCTTTTTTTCTTTTTTTGTTCATATATATTGTTTTTTTTTTTTTTGTTTTTTTTTTTTTAAAGAAGGGATTTATAAGCTTTGAGGATAAATTTATTAAATTTTTGAAGGTCTTTTAAGAAAAAAATTTGTTAACATTTTCAATGACTTAAAAAAAAAAAAAAAAAAAAAAAAAAAAATTAAATTAAATTAAATTGGTCACTTGATTTTGGGACTCTTATATGCTTTTTTTTCATTTACGATCTTTGGTTAATTATAATTAATTTATTTAACTTTTTCTACATTTTCAATAAATTATAATTTTTTTTTAAATTGCATTAGTAAATATGTTATTGGATTTTTCTCTTCTACAAATCGTTAGACTCTATATACCATTCAGTTGTTTTACTATTATAACAAAGTAGATATACAAGCCAGATAGAGCTGAAATGTATCGGGAAAATTCACGAATACGCATCACCGATACATTTCAGCTCTATCTGGCTTGTATATCTACTTTGTTATAATAGTAAAACAACTGAATGGTATATAGAGTCTAACGATTTGTAGAAGAGAAAAATCCAATAACATATTTACTAATGCAATTTAAAAAAAAAATTATAATTTATTGAAAATGTAGAAAAAGTTAAATAAAATTTAATTATAATTAACCAAAGATCGTAAATGAAATAAAAGCATATAAGAGTCCCCAAAATCAAGTGACCAATTTAATTTAATTTAATTTTTTTTTTTTTTTTTTTTTTTTTTT
>SEYY01006851.1:80000-82606 GCA_009176605.1 Armadillidium nasatum | reverse complement strand
AACGGTGCAAATTTCTGTGCAGCCTTTCGGGAGGATGTTCATGCAGAAACGGGTGACGAAGAAGAAAGTAACGATTACATACAGGTACCGATTCCAGAAACAGTGATTACTCCTAAAGACCCAGAGGTTCTATTGACAAATCCTTTTCAGCTTGAAAATCTGCTTAAAGAACATGATGCCCTTAGCCTATTTAAACATCATCGTTGCATTTCACTGACATTAACATCTTGCTACTAGGATGTTTCGAAAGTTCCTCGCTGGTCCTCTGGTGCCAAGGATCCATTTAATAAAACTCTTGCCAACGCACAGGCATTGTGGTATGGCCAAAATTGAAAAACTACAACTGCTGCGAGAATGAATGCCCAAAATAGGAAAACTACCATGTGTATGGACAAAGACTTGCCTTCATATTTATAAAATATTAGATGTCTGTGGTAATCGAATAGACGTCTACTCTGTTAGGCTGGATATGTTGCAGATGAGAAGAATGCGTACGCGTGAGTTCTATTGCCAAACCTCTTTCTCCTCAAGGACAATCTCGTGGAAATGCAACGAGAGATGCAAAAATTTAACTATGCCAAAAACTTAGTCAACTACTTTCTAAGGCAACCAAAGCCATACAAAGGGAATGGAAAGAGCCTCGAATCGATGTTCAGCAATATCTTTGATGAATTTAATTTGCTTATGCATCAGCCCAGCACCTTCACTTTAAACTCGGAGTGGTACGTAGCTGTCAAGATTTATTGGAGGAAATAAAGTGTAAATTGCATCGAATTTTACTCCCACATCAAGGCAATGAAGGTGATGGGACTGAGGAAATGGACTCATTTAAGATGATTATTTTTTATAGTTTGGAACAAACTTTATATATTTTATATATATATATATATAATATAATAATATATATATATATATATATATATATATATATATATATATATATATATAATATTATATATATATATATAGCAATTTCGGCATCCAGATTTAGCTAGAAAATCTGGCAATCTGACCCTAACGGGATTTTGCAAACCTCCGCTCAAATTGACCTCATCTTTCCTGATACCATTTTGGAGGGTTCATCCCATTGAAATAGGCCTCAAGTCTGGGGAAAAGGACCGCGCGGGAGCACCATGAACCTCCTAAAAATGGTATCAGGAAGTTACCTGAGTTTGCAAAATCACTGCGTTCACCTCACGCTCTTTCCTGACCATTTTCTTTGCGGTTCAGTCAGACTAAAATTGGTTCGAACCTGGGGTTCGGAAGTCCGCGTGGGTCCGTAAACCGACAAAGAAAATGTCAGGAAAGTCCCTGAGAATGCAGGATTGCACGTAAAGGCAGAAAAGACCGTTAGGGTCAGGTTGCTAGATTTTTTCGAGGTAGCTAAATCTAGCATTTGCCGAAAGTACCCTTATATATATATATATATATATATATATATATATATATATATATATATATATATTATATATATATATATATATATATATATAATATATATATATATATATATATTATATATTCACAATACACTGACATAATGTTCAAATGAAACTTAAAAAGATTTGAGTTCTTGATACCATTTCTAAATATTTCAGAAACTGAAGGCCTATATATCCAGCTGACACCTCTGGAGGAGAAGTTGGGACAAACCTTGGATAGCTGGGCTGCAGTAAATGTTCACCACAGTACCCTCTCACAAGGAACCTGTTTCCAAGTGAATACCAGGAGTTCTGGGTGGACTTGTTTATTAAATATAATACCCCATTAGCCAGCTCAGCGGACGTGGAGAGGTTTTTAGTCAAGGCTCTGACATTCTAAGACCAAAGAGGACAGCCATGGCATTCAGCAATTTTGAAAAATTTATCTTCATAAAAGGAAATATGACCCTATGTAGAATGCAAGAGAGCCACGAGGAGGGAGAGATCATATAGATAATTGAATAATAAGATTAAAATCTTTCTCATTTTTTTTTATATATTTGCAACTGTCAAATAAAATATAAAAATAATTAATCTTCACATATTTGCGCTTCTAAATTTGCGTTTTAAAATTTTTTTTGATTTGCGGACATTTGCGCTTTTGCATTTGCGAACAAAATTTTTTAAAAAATGTGCGCTTTTGCCCTTGAACACTAAGTTTTTCCAATTTGCGCTATTGCGTTTGAGCTCTAAAGTTTAAAATTTGCGCACCCACCTCTATATATATATATATATAATATATATATATATATATATATATTATATATATATATATAAAACTATAAATTTTCTAAGAGATAATTACCGTGCTCGCAGGCTTGTAACCATTGGGTGCATTTTCCTATGTTCATAATTGTACGTCTCATAATGACGATCATTATTAACCAATTTTTACAATTGGATGAAAAAGTCGAGAATGTGTAATTGCTGAATTCATCATAATAAAAAGAGGGTAGTTGCGGGAAAAGAAAATATTATATATATAATATATATATATATATATATTATATATATATATATATATATATATATATATATATATATATATATATATATATATATTTATATATATATATATATATATATATATATATATATATATATATATATATATATTTAAAAATG